>JAMXBB010000010.1:38172616-38244957 GCA_024138015.1 Lumnitzera littorea
CCCTTACATTTCAGGCCATTATTTTTTAAGGGTTTTTCTTCATTTTTTATGAAAGGGTTTATCATCTCCTCTTCAGTATTAGAAAGTCAAAGATGAAAGAGAAATTCCTTACATCCCTTTTAGTTGTGCTTCCAAACCTTTATCTTCTATGTGTATGGCCTCTAATCCACCATTGCAATCATTGTGTTGATTTCCTCTCGCACCATCAAAAATTACTAAATTTGATCCCTCTGCATTTCTTATACGAACGAGATTCTTTGAATTCTCATAGGCAATTGTCCTTTCAGTATTATTTGCATAACAACAAACTTGCATGTCGATTCGAGCCTCTCCAAAATTTTTCTCACCTCTACTTCAATCCTCTCCAAGAGAAGTGATAGCGTTATTTTCACTTCATATGCTATATCCACTTGCCCTATTGGTGTTTGGATCATTCTCCCTCCTAGACATGATGGTTTGAATAGTATCTCTAGCACTCTTTGAAGAGGCTATCTCATGATTGTTTCTTGCAAATTCACCATTTCTACTACCATTCTCATCTTATAAAGCTTGATTTGAAGTAGCTAGATCATAAAGTTAATGTTGATTAGGAAGATGTTGGATTAGCGACCTAGTAATTTGATAGTCAGTTCCACTTCTACTTTGATAGCTATTCTTCCTAGATAATTTCTTAATGGATCTATTTCCTTTTCAAACTTTCTTGTTTTGGTTCTTTGCTTGAAACGTGAAGTTTAATTTAGTGTTACTTATTGATAGTGTCGAGGTGTTTTTGTGGCCTTTACTTACTTTTTTAATCTCTCATTTTTTTTTTTTTTTTGTATTTAAATCTCCTGATGTAATGCCTCTTTATTGATCAGCTAATATAACTATTTGCTCCTTTTTACTTATGTCTTTTCTAAATCCTTGTACCTCTGGGTTGCCTTTAGAAGTGTTATTTTTAAGACTTATTTTACCATCCCTTTTTGTTATGTTTCCTAGGTTGCACCCTCATCCAATCACCATATTCATCTTCATTGTGTTCTTTTGCCTCATTAATGGCACTTACCATCTTTGTACTTCTTTCTTTTTCCACTTCCTCATTATTTTCCTCCTTCCCAAGACTATATTCATCACTTCTAACCTTGTTATTCTTCTTTTCTCCATTTGTTGATGACCTTGCTTCACTAGCATTGATTTCTTTCTCTAGCATTGGAATAGTCACTTTAGTTTGCTGGGAGTCTTTTCCATCATTTTCTCTTACACTTCCTAAAGATTCCTTTTCGTTCTCATGATTTCTCCCATCTATCTTTTCATCTTTGTTCAAATCATATAGGCAACAATACTTGTGATTAATTCTTCCACTTGTAATACATAAGTTAGAAAGTCCCTCATATTATATCCTATAAGGAATGTTATTAAAAATTGTTATGTGATAAAGAGGTTCATCTAGGTTAATTTGAACATAGACTATTGCATGCCATCTAATTTCCAAGCCAAATATATAAATATCGTGCTTGATGATTGGGCTTGTACTTTCCACTATTCATTTAATAGCAAGAGAGGAAAAAAGTTAAACTAACAATCTTGTAATCCTTTTCCAAATAGCCATAACATTAAGGTTAGCTATTTTTGGTCCAAATCTAAGTTCTTACTTTTTTATGGCAAGATAGTGCCTATTAACAAACCAGGGTCCATTATCAATGACTTATTGGTAGTCACTTACTAAATTCACACTTATTAGATAATTCCCTAAACCAACATGAATTAACTTAAAGGGTAAAGTGCTTTTCCACATTTTCCTTAGCTGTTTAGCCATAAACTTATATCCAAAATTTGGCCTCATAACTTTAACTATAAAGGTAATCTACCATAGAGCATTTAGTATATTCTTTTTAGCCTATGAGAAGTTAACATAAAACTTTTCTCATTCAATAACTTTTCTTCCTCTAAGATTGTCTCCTAAGCATGTTCCATATTCATATTGCTTTCTACTTTATTGATGCAATGTTTCTCATATGCACTATGTCTCTAAAAGGTAGCTTCAGTTTCATATTGGTTTCATTCTTGCTTTTCTCCATCATATCTACTAGTGTAGCTTCCTAAGTATTTGTCATTGATAGGGATAGTCTTTTCTTGCTTCGATGGATGTATTCACTTTCTTGTTCTTTAGATAAAGAGCACTTCCTCCATTATCTTTCCACGTAACATAAAAAGAGTTTTATTTTTATTATTAAAAAAACCAAAGATGAACAAAAGAACTCAACCACAGATAAGAAATAACAATATCATAGCCGCAACTCTATTTTCAATAGTTTTTCTAGGGTAGTTTTATTTTTATTTTTAGTCTTTGTAAGTAAATACAAAATTGATACCAAATATACATGGTGAAGTTAATTCCAATAAAGATTGAAGATTTGAGATTTTTTATTTCTGTGATAAAGAATAAGTCTTATGATTGTCTTAGCCAAGATATACCCATTCATGTGAGGTCTATACATCTCATGTCAACTTCCTTCATGAGCATATGTCTTTTCTTGTAAGTAATATGGTGCTTAAAGATTTTGAGAAAAAATATACTTTTAGCTTGTGTTAGCTTCTCAATAACTTTGGGACCTAGACCTTTTCAAAAACCATACAAAAGTAGAATTTTCGTTAAATCAATTAAATTTTTCACTCATCTTTAGCGTATGTTAGTTTCTTAATGGCTTTGGGATAGATGGCCAATGCAATATAAAATATTATTTTTTATTATATTGTGTAATTAAATGTGCTCAATATTAATATTTCAACTTAACTATTACAAACCAATCTAAAGTTAATATGTATAGTATATGGACAGATAATTTAACAAATTGATGAAAGTCTTACTTTTATAAGGTTTAAAAAATATTAAGGACTCAAATAAAAAAAAAAACTGTAAGTTAAGAATTCCAATAGAAAAGTAGATACATGTTAAGGAAAAAAAAAAAATTTCACAAAGATCTTTTATATTAGGTATTACCATTGAGTAAAGAAAAAAAAAAATCTAGCCATTCTCTAAGGGAACTTTTACTCTATTTCATTTGATTCTTCTAGGTTTTCTCCTATTTATAAGAAAACCTCAATGTTTTACTTAGGCTTTTTTTCGACTTTTATCTTTAGAGGCTTGATTTTTATCCATCAATGGCATGAACCATGGATGCCAAGGTGGCTAATGCATCTGCAAACTAATTTGAGAATGGGAAATGTACTTGAGTGAAACTTCCTTTAACCTCTTAAGTAACTCTTATAATTGCTTATGATCAGGGCCTAATTTATGATCTTTTATTCTCCCTTAGAGATTAGAGGATGATCAATGATAAGTCTTTGAAACTTTCAAACTATTTGAAACTTTCAAACTAACATGTCTAAAGCAATTTTGAGGCCTATTTTATATGCTTTGTAGTTTACAATGTTGTAAATGTATGGGAAGGTGAATCTAGTTGTGATAGTGAAGTGAATACCTTCAGGAAAATATTAAGACTGCCTTAATCTTTTATTCAAGTACATTCGCAGCACCATTGAAATACATTTTCCATTTTGGAGGTAAACTCCCTTCCTTTAGCTCCATTTCTTATTCATTGAGGTAAACTCCCTTCCTCTAACTCCATTTCTTATTCATTCTCATTCGTTATGATATTTTCATTAAGGAATTGTGCTTTTAGCTCTTAGGGGATTACCTTCTGTGGGATTATCACAACCCAAAAATATTGTTGTCGTGGTAGGTCACCGTATACCGTACAAAGTTTTACTATCAACCCTTTTGTTAATCACAGGCCTTTCATACGACACACAAGGCTCCTTCCACTATACGTTACTACTAGGCCTATAGATAAGTAATATAAAGCAATTTAACTAAAATTGCTTCTATGGTGTAAATTAACTAATTATGTGGACTTGTGAGACCCACACCACACCAAAAGAATATTACAAACAATATGCAGTTCATAAGGGAACTGCATTAGAAATTTTAATCTATGTTATAAACAAAAATGTAAAAGTAACTAGTTATCTACAAATCTATTACAAAATATCCTCTTCACTCTCTAATCGCTCCAATTGGTCCCTACATGAGACTTACCATAGGCATACCTCGACCCAAATTAACGAAGAGATTTTCCTGCATCAAAAGAAATCTATCGGGGTGTAAGCTTAAGCTCAATGAGATAAATACCCTCATCAGTACCACATGAGAAAAATTTATTGGATGTATAATCATATGAATGCATGAACAATTAGTATACCAAACAATGCATGTAGTGACCTAGGAACTGCATACGACTCAAAATTACGCCCCTTGTAATCGGGGTATGGAGATAATTAACCGACCCAAACCAAAATCCGGGTTTTAGACCTTGGGTTTTAATTCATTTGCACTATTGTGCTTAAGTTAAAAACAAAACCATATATATATATATATATGTATATATATATACGTAGATTGTATGTAATATACTTTCTTTCCAAACAACAAATAATAGTTTCAAAGTCCTAAGTCTAGCGGTGTAGTGGCCCCCGTAGTCTACAAACATACACCCTAAGCAGAAGCCACAAGATTTGGCCCCTCGCCAACAGTTGGTGTCTCTCGACGCCTAATAAGCCCGTTAGCTTAGAACAAAGACTTAATAAAAATAATGACATAGTTAATGCCTAATCTTATAGGAGGCTTGTCCTCTTGTGAGTCCCTTTCCATCTTCTACATGAAGCGGCAGTCGGTGTTATCCGTATGCAATATGGGAAATGCATGTTTCATTTTAATTTCTTAATCATATAAGTGATTAACTCAATTTTCAAGGTGATTAGACAATTTCATTCCCTACAATTGCACGTATAAATTATTACAAACAATTTCCATTATTATATAATTAACAAGTTATCGCATTCATCTACAAATTCATATACATGCATTTCCCATATCCCACAAGCATCCAAATTTATATATATATATAAGTTTAGTTATATCTATTTTACAAGCAAAATCAAGTAAAGAGTATTCGAGAATTTACTCACTTCGCCATGCGGTCAATCAAAGTAATCCAGAGGCAAGTCGTCTCCATACGTAATGTCCCTTGATCTTCAAAATCATAATACTATAAGGAATTGATATAAACTTAGGATATTGAGCTAAAATCCCTTAAGTTATACTCTTGACTAGTTTTCATATCTTTTCCCGGTTTTTACTTAAAAGTTTAATTACGTATAACTTTTTCGTTTTAAATCCAATTTTATGATCTTATAGTCAATCTTCATCGTTTTTTAGTGTACTTTAATATGGTGAGGTTAGATTTTCGAAATGAGGAACGCAATTCTGTCCATAAGTCAGAACAATAGCGATCCTCATGTTTTGGAGTGCTTTTAGGCCTTGTTTAGTAAATAGGCTTTTTAGTAACTTGAGAAATCCTTTGGACTTAGTCTTAAGATTTTATCCTAAGCTCAAAATACTCCTTAAGATCAGATTTATAACTTTGATTTATACTCTTAAGGCTAATAACCACTTCATGGGCTCTTTAGTGGGTTTAAGTTGTTAAATGGGCTTATTTTTTGTTCAACTCAAATATTGTCACTTTCTCGGGCTTAGAGAGTATTTTCTAGGCTTCTTAAAAGTCTTAAAATAACTTTTATGGATGTATCAAGTTGCTAGTAAAAAATTTAAGGGTGGTTCAACTTAACATTTGAGGCCCATTTTGGAAGTTTTAAGCTCGGTTTTAAGTTTTAAGCTTAATATACTTAGCATACTTATCTTAGTTGGTCTTTTTACTTTGTTTACTTATTTTTATTATATTTTTAAGTGTCTTTTAAGGATGTTCTAGATCTAGTTGGTTTGTATATGAAGGCTTCTAACTTGGTTCATCATTTCTTTAAGTTTAGGTGATAGATCATGAACTTAAACTACTTGTATTCAAATCATAACTTTACTTTTCTTTCGTGGGATGATTCTTTAGCTCATGATTTACATGAAAAATAGAAGATCTCATACTTATTACAACTTCCATATCATAGCTCATGTCATACAAAATTGGTTTCCTCCTAAAACTTCATGTGATGAATTTTTTCTTAACTTAAGTCTAGATTTGAGCATGTTTAGCTTAATGGAAATAAAACCAACATCCAAATGATCTTTGAATCCTCATGTCCAGCATGTTCATCTTTCATTCAAGTTCTTGTTTCAATATTTTCTCAACTTAAAATCTTCCATTCAAAATGTTAAACAAGTATCTTTATAAAACACCAACTTTATATGCTCATATTTCAACTTCTTGCAAGGGTTTTATGAGTTTGTTTCTTAAGATGGTCTTTGATATTATAACAACTTATAATCATACTCATATCTTCAAGAAATCAGAGTCTCCTAATATGAACACTAACCCACTAACAAAAAAAAAAAAAAAACACTTATTTTTCCTTAGAGCAAAGTATAGTGGTTGTGCACAAAGGTTCCACTTAAGCTCCTAACTTTACTTCCTTCTTTTGCTCCCTTTTGGAAACTCAAGTTGTTTAATCCTTTGGAGTGGGGTTTGTGGAAGGTTTTAAGGGTTCTAAAGGAGCTTGAATGTTGGAAGAGGAAGACACAAGAAAAGAAAATGAAAGTGCCGTGAGTGAAGCTTGGAAGTGGCGGTAAAATGAAAGATTTTGTAGGGTAAGGTTGTTTCCTCTTTTGTGTTGGCTTCAAGTGAGAGAAAAAGGAACTGAAAATGAAATTGAAAGTAGGAGAAATGAGGGAAAGAGTGGCCGGTTGGGAATGGGAGTGAATGTGTGTTTAAGATGTCTTGAAATTATTGTATTGTAGCTTACACAAAAGTCAATAATTGCAACTATTGATGCATTAAGGAATGAATAGTGGTGTGTAAGAGAAAGTGATTGATGAATAAAAGACAAGAGCATGGCCCCCCCTCTTCTTCTTATTCAAACCGACCATGGAGTGTCTTTTAAGGTGTGGAATTGTCTTATCTCATTTAATAAAGTTAAGTATGTGAAATCTTGTGAAAATTTGTCCATATGTAGTATAAGTAAAGGAGTGACAAGGAAAGTGTCTTATCACTAGATTTTGATAAGTTATCAATTGATAAATAATTTCAACTTTCAATCGATAAGTCATCTAAGGTGATTGGTTAGTCTACTTATTTATATGTAAGGCTTAGACATGAAGATAAGGGCATGATTTTATAGGAAATTGTTTTAGGATTTTTATCTTGCATTGTTTTATGATTTATGATTCAATTGTTATAAAATTGTGAAATTTTCTAAATTTAAATGAAATTATTCAAATTAAATTATCGATTATTCACTTTGGGTTAAAAGTCCCTAATTGTTTTAGGCTTTAGGGTCTTAAGTGACTTTAGAACTCGCAATTTTTTAAGCTTAGGTTTTGTTGATAATTGATTTTTGGAATTGGAAAAATTTTAATTTGTTTCTAAATGTAAACATAAGTTCTTAGTTTCATTGATTCTTAGAAACATTCGGAAAGTATTCTTAATCAAATTATAAGCCCACTAAAAGTAGGGTTTATAGGGACATTCAACAAGTTGATTAACTAGAGCTTAACCTTTTTATAGAGCTTTGATTTACATAGTTAATGTTAAACTTTAAAGTGATATTTGCCATTTACTATCCTCATCAACACTAGCTTCTTGACTAGATATCTTAACGGGTCATGTTTGGCTAACAACTCAATTGGGTAATATAAAGTATGTTGCTAGAGGTAGTACATGACCTAAATCAAGGCACAATAAGACCTTTACACTTTAGTGCATTCTCGCTCTTCTTTAGTAAACTTTCTACTGAAGTAGTATATAACATGATTTTTCCATCCCTAACTCATCTCATTGGACAACATGTAATCCTAAAGTCTAGAAGTACCATTAAGCAAAGGATTGAAGGTTACTTAGTCTAGATGTTACGAGAAACGAAAGGCTCATAAGGTAAGATTTTATCTTGGTGAAAGATTCTTTGTATTCCTCATACCACTTTTTTGTTACATTATTTATGCATAACTTGAATAAAAGCATCCATTTGTTAGTAAGCTCAAAGATGAATCTAGCTATGTAAGGTGGTCTAATAAGCCCCAAACTTGCTTGAGAGTTCCTAAAGGTGGTATTCCTAAAATAGTATTTACTTTTTCTAGGTCACTTGAATTCCTTTCTTACTAGATATGAAGCATGAAAACCTTCTTGATGTGGCTCCAAATGTCAGTTTTTTAGGTTAAACTTCAACTAAAATTTCTTAAGCTTTTCAAACAATTCCTTAAGGATCTTTGCATCATTTTCTTCTTCTATGGACTTGACAATCATGTCATCTATGTAAACTTTAAGCTTTTTGTTCATCATGTTATGAAAAAGAGCTACCATAGTCCTTTGATAAAAGAACCTATGAGTCCCTGCTATCTTGTTCTAAACCATAGGCTCTAGCATTTTCTAGGTTTATTTTTTTCTTTTTTTTTTATAAATATTTCAATGAAGTTCCCTTATGGGGAGAATTTGTAACCTTACAGTATATACTAAATATAAGTTAGAATTAAATCATGACCAAATCTACTATCACCAAGCCACTATCATTACTCTCATCATATTAGTCCCAATGTTTATGTAATTGGATACATAGGTGTTAATAGTAGTGATAATGTTATTACAAAAGGTGAATAGTAACGGTAGTAGTGATGGTGATACAATACTAACAAAGGTAGTAGCAGTAGTCTAGGTAAGAGTGATGATAATGATAATGATAGTGCACTCCTAGTGTAACACCCCAAAACCCAAAACGTTATAGTCTACCACGTATCTCCATCATCTACTAACATGTCAAACATATATAAATAGTAAAATCTCCAAAATTATCTATCGAAATCTCCAAATAATTTCACTAAGATTTAATTCTTTGAATAAATCCAAAACAACTTCTAAATAAATTTTATAAAAGTCTAAACAACAATTTACTAATGGCAAAATAAACTTTATCTATCCTAACTCATTTTTTTTTT
The DNA here is from genome assembly GCA_024138015.1 of Lumnitzera littorea. Taxonomy (NCBI): domain Eukaryota; kingdom Viridiplantae; phylum Streptophyta; class Magnoliopsida; order Myrtales; family Combretaceae; genus Lumnitzera; species Lumnitzera littorea. Next base: position 38,181,588 of record JAMXBB010000010.1, read on the forward strand.
TTAATAATAGAAACTTTAGTCGTTACTCCCTATCCTTATAAACTTGACAATTAAATCCAAAATCATAAAACCTTGTAACTTCTACTCAAGTACTTGTACTTGAAAAATTAATACAAGGTAAGTTGAAATCTAATGTAAAATACAACAAACACATGCACATGATACACACCACTAACAAGTCACATACATAACCATAATAATCAATGCAACCAACACCATTTATTATCTTGATTATTAGCTGGTAACCAACATTATCTTGGCATCTAAGATTTACGATAATCCATAACCTTTAGATAAGCAATATATATGTGATACATAAATATTGGTGAGGATCCTACCCATCATCCTAGTAACTTTTCTTAGAATCTAACTTGGTCATCTTAATACAAAACTTTTGCTCATGACTAGTTGCATATGATCACTAAGTATCACACCAACCCTCTTAGAACCTACTAAAGGGAGGTTAAAGCAAGACAAGCACGAGTAGCATAAAATTTATTAAGTCTAAGCTTGAATTAATTTCAGTTAAACAACTACTCTGAATAAGTACAACAAGTAAACGCGTATCCCATACTTAAATTATTGTAACCACATAAAGCAAATAAGGTCTCAACTCCAAAACCTAACTATAGTTAACACCTTCTTTAGAATTCCCTTTTAAACAACTGGTTATGCTTTTACACAACTCTCCTAGACCTACTACCTTACATATACTCTCAAATAGGGTTTAATCTTAACTCAAAGCAGCTATTGGAATACTAGTATTAACAAGATACTTAGAATAGGTATAGAAAATTATAGGAACAAGCTTTGTGATATAAAGGTTAAAATTTAAAGAAGAACAAAAAGTTTTGGAGCATGACCGTGAACAAAGCAATAAGTTCGTACCCTAGAATCATAACGATCTTTTATATATTTTAAGCTCTTGTTCCTTTATTGCATATTCAAATCTTATACAAATAAGTCAAACCGTGTTATGCTGATTGTGTTTCATCTTTGCATGTCATTTGCTTTAGACGCCTACATTAATGTGATTTGCCTTTTCATGTTTTATATACTACCTGCTCACACACTCAGGGAGAATGGAAGCCATTCCCCCTTATTTCTTATGATGGCCATATTACACAGGTTAGTTCAAATAAGTTTCTACAATAGCCATTCATGTGTAACTCTTATTATTTGAAAATGTATAATTGGAATCCCCCTTTCAAATCCATGAATTGTGATGCAGCAAGTGTTCCTATTTTTTTCTTCTAAAATTGCCCTCTTCGATAACAGAAAATGAACAAGTTTTTGAATTTGATTTTTGTTCATCAGTCTTTTTTCATCTTTCACTTTTCGAAGTTGATTTTTGTTCATCAATCTTTCTCTCTCCATCATCTCTCTCTCCTTATCTTCTTCCTCCATCTTCTTCGAAGGTGATTTAAAATGACAAATTTGAATTAAACTTCATTTTTTTTTATGCATCAAAAGTTCTAAAAATGTTAGTATAATAATCAATTTGAATCATAATAACACCAATCAAAAGAGTTTCGACCTTTCTCTCTCTAAACTCCGGAGACCTGTTTGCGTACTTCTATTTAGATTTATAAGAGTTATAGAGAAAACTGTTTTAAAATTTTTCAATAAATTGATTCCTAATTAATCATACTTTCATAAAATTCCTATCTTGTTTTGATTTATTCACAAATGCTCAAGATGTGAAGATTTTATTATTTTTTTCCTTTTCTTTACGAAAAAATAGTAAATTAGTTAAGATGATGAAACATCATTGGTGATGATGTACTCCTTTTCCTCTTCTAGCATAATTCTAAGTTGGATTGTTTTTTTTATTTTTTTTAATAAACAATTATGCGTATACCTTTAGCTCTTCTAACATAATTCTGGGTTTAAATTGACTTTTCAAATAAATAATTGTAGTTATGTACTTGACAGCAAGAGTTCTTCAATGATATACTCCTTTCCCCTTCCAATAATTTTGGTTTTTTTTTTTTAATAAAAAATTCTAAGATTTGATTTTTTTTTAAAAAATAAACAATTTTGGGATTTTTTTCTAATAAGCAGCTCTTCGATAGTATACGTAGGAGTTCATCCTCACTCCATAGGAAATTTGTTTATTCTTAAGGTTATGTATGTCTTTTTATAACCAATGCTAATGTAAATTAAATAAAATAATACTAATTCAATAGTATCCAAGTAAACAAAGTAATATGCATTCCATTTATGTTACAATTTTATTCGATTACATATGAATTGTGATTCCATTACGTATTATTTCATTTAGTGAAGTGAACGCGCCATAAATATGGATATAAAGACACATACAAAGATGTATTTAGAAAAATTGGTTTGAAAAGGATGTATTCATGAAAATTCTAGTGTGGGAAGACAGTAATTGTATGGTTGTTTATTTCGTTTATTAATAATAGACCGTATAAATTTCTATGCATAGAAACTTAGAACTTATATTAAATTATATAAATATATATATTGTGATATAACATATATCATTTTAATTTTTGTAATAAGACAAATAAGACTTATCACAACAAAGCATGGGACCTCTTACTAGTATTTTATGTTTAAATCTTATATTATCTGTATCTATATCTTCCACATTAATAAGAGAAAACATATACAATTAACTCAACATCTCACGGTTCCTTTAAAAATATAGTTTCTAAAGTTTTTCCTAAAAGAATAGAAAATGTGGCCAAAATCCACCTGTACTAGAGGGATTTGAACGTAGGGAATTGATTAAAGGATAATTTCTTTAAAATCAGCTTCTCAATATATCCGACACCATTAAGATGTCCTAGAAATCTTAAGTTATTTAATCATTACATTGTATTATAGTGGGTGCTACAAATTCCTCTTGTGCTACATATTTCAAGTGAGTAATTTATCAAATAAGTGATGTGACGTACTGATAACCTCTCTACCTTGACAAAAATTATCCGCTTGCGTATGACTAATTTACCTAACTGTGAGGGTTCTTATTCATGATGAGGGCTGTTTCTTGGACTAGGAAAAGGTCGTAGGGACTTATATCTGGATTTTAGTTGGCGCCTATCAAACATATTCAATTGTTGAGGTTGAGAGGACAAGACGAGCTGCTTTGGCTCGTTAGAGGAATGTTTGCTGTTCAGTAAGATTACTATACCATTTTGCAAGAAAAGAACTGCGGAGTTTGGAGTATCATCATGGCTAAGTGACATCAACATCAACCCAGAGGGATCGTTTCGATCCCTCTTCCAAGTACGCTGATTTGAGGAAAAGTTTGAATGCAATCGTGCAGACAGGCATTGTTTATAGTTCTACCGTTTAATCTTATATCGTAACAGTAGAGATTGCCGGGAGACTACAATAATCAAAATGTTATAAATAATACCACAACTATGGACTATTATATATATTATTCAACACACAAAAAAAAAAAGAAAATTCACAGCCTTCTTTAGACATGAAGATTCCGGATTCATGTCCAGCACACTTTTAGTTTATACTCTTCAACAAAATGAAGACACACATCCAATTCAACATGCAAATCGATCCTCTAGGGCAACTTCCACCGTGTGCATGAGCTACGAATAATCTCATAGATCAAATACATAGCATTAATATATCCCACGTGGTAATTTTGCATTTAGGATACGAGGATGAATATATACTCCCCATCACACTTTAGGAGCTAGCCCCATCCAAAACCTTTTTCCTTAACAAAAAAAAGAAAGCAATATCGGGAGCAAGATTGCGTTTTAGATCGAATTAGTACATGGATCTACATAGAATTCGTTGGCTGTTTCAATATTTAAACTGATTGAATTTCTTACCATCTCAGTAAGTGACATTAAGCATGTTCATCATCTTAAAAAGTTACGGGTAGACAGTAATTATGAAAAGGAACTGATCAAATCACTGTTCTCTTTTAGTTTAGCCAAGGAATTCTGGAACTTGAAACCATTTACCCGATTGAAAAGGTCAATATACAAATAAGATAACTGTTTTAGTAGTATCCTCTTACAGATGACAGCAAAATCCGGGCCAGGGATAGATACATCCACTCAAGAAAAATCAAATAATCTATGACTCAAGCTGAGCATACCAAATTCCTTGGATTTTCACATCCTTTGGAACTTTAGCACCCAAGTCAGTATCAGATGGCTGAAGCGACTCAAACACTCCGATCACTTCACCGGTTTCAGGCTTGCTCTTGGTAACACTTAAAGTAATCTTCCCGGTGGATGACGAGGCATTCTTAATGTTCTCCTTCGTAAGTTCCTCTTCGTCTCCTCTGCCTCCTGCTGGCAGAGCAACTGCATTGTCGTACCCGGTGGATCCACCTCTTCCCTTAGGGTCCAAGAAAGATGAACCACGGTAGGATGGGACAAGGAACTCTCCTCCAAAGTTCTCAGGCTTTCCTGATGCCGCTAGCTGCTTGATTGTGAACAAGAAAGGCACACGCTCACCTCCTGGCAGCTGGACAGTTACAGCAGCGTAGTCAATTCCATCCTTCTCCTCAAACTTGACTGTTCCATCATTGGAGACTTCGAAAGGGCCTTCAATCTCATCGAGGGTGTAGGTGAGACGGGTCATTAGCTTGGTTTTTTGGAACTCAGGAGGGGCATTTTTGTTCACACCCTCGGCCTTGACAGTGAAGGACGTTGGCTCCAGGCACAATTTCTTTGCAGTGTACTTACCAGGCTTGAAAGCAAATGATTCAACACCTCCTTCAATGGTCGGGCACTGGTTTGCAGTTCCAGTACCTTTAACTTCCAAATAGGTCTTGCTCTGGATTTCGTCATAGGTCAGCCTCTTTGGTACTCCCTCAGCATTGGCTCCCTGAGAGGAACACAAATTGCTAAGGAATTTCCAATCTGATCACTCTTCTTTCTCTTTTCAACCAAAATAAGCCAAGAATTTTATCAAGAAAACCATGAAGGTGAGTAAAGTCAAAGTAACAATTTTGTTCCAACGTGCTTAATGACTTTTACTTACTCCGTACTGAGACTATATCCCATCATTTACTCACAGGTTCATGCCTTACGCTTAGACAATCTACCAGGCTGATGAACTTTATTTCCTCAATACTTGAACTTGTGCAATATGGTGGAGCATTAACAATAAAATCATTAAAGAATGAAAGGGATATGTAGATAAGTTTTAGCCATAATCACAGCTATTTTTCTATGCAGACAACACATGCTAAACTTGAAAAACATGGTATGCAAGGGCCAAAGATTTTACCCCAAACGAAGAGTTTTGGGATATTTTATATGAAAACACTAGTACCTGCCTAGTTTAAATTTTCAGTGTAAATCAACGTTTTTCGTGTTTTGAATGTATCAGCATACGATAAACGGTTTTGTGTTTAATGCAATTTACCCCAAGTTTTTGGACAATCATGACATCATCAAACATAATTGCCATGTATATAACATTCAGATTACCTACTGTAGCACATTCAACGGATTTCTTTAGTTCAGACTCAGTCCCTGATCCGAAATTCACTCCAAAGCTCTAAATACTTGCTTGGCATAGATCAACACGGTTATATTTTTCATTCTAAAAACTTGCGAAGTTTCCTACATTGAAAGTCTTAATAATATGTTCTATTACTATGCCTGGAATAATTCATCTACATGTCATCTAAATTTCAACAAAGGTTTGTTATAACGAAGGTGCGTGTGAACATACCGAAACAACAAGAGCAGAAGTGGCAAGAGCAAAGCCAGCAATCTTAGTCGCATCAACAAACTTCTGTGTCAAGTCCTTGACATCTGCTTGCAAAGAGCAAGTGACCCTACTACCAACGTTGTCCAAACCAAATGCCTTGGAAACGTTCTGGGAAGACCTTAATTGCAAACTGTTCCTCGTACCACCAACCTTGTTGGGCAGCATAAGGGTAGCCGCTGCTTGTAGTGATGCTGCCATAGTTCACTCTTTCTCCCTCTTTGATTTTGTCCGACTATCTGTTATTATTGTTATTATTATTTTCTTTTCTTCTTCTTCTTTTTTTTTTTTTTTTAAGAATGACAATGTAGTAGGAAATACAATGAAACCACATGCATAGGCTTTTGTTTTGGGATTGCGATCGGATAATTTGGTGGCAGTGCTGTGAGTGAATTAGATAAGAGATAGGATAAGGTGTTCTCTTATTGGCTGAAAGGAAGTAAAGTGTCAGGTTTCACAGGCTTCCACATGGCAGACTTCAATTCGAGGGTAAAGATACCCTGTTATGGTGGACATGGACCATAAACATTAAAAAAATGAAAGATCAATTTACCTGCGTTTTTGGAAAATAGGAAAAAGAAAAAAAAGAAAGAAAAGAAAAGAGTTCTGTAAAATGCCAATAAGGCACCCATTGCAAAGTTTGTTTTTCTTTTTTTTTTTTTAATTACATTTTCATTTTTTGACATTTTACTGTTAACTAAAATCTCCTTTAGGTGACATTTCTAACACAATTTAGCCAAATTGAATCATAATTCAATTAAGATCAATTTTAAGATCAATACGATATAATTAAATTAAAATATAATATGATGATAAGTAAGAACTTGTATTGGTGTGATTAAACAATAATTTGATTATCTAAGGTATTGATAAGGGATAGATTCATGCAATAATTTTACAATATACGTGGTTTGAAAGATTGATTCTTTAGATGATTTAAGAGTTTGTAATTATTAAAGTTGGGATTTTTATGGAGATTTTGAATGAAATTAACAAGAACTAAATATAGAAAGGGATATGAATGATTATTAAACTAAATATGATGCACTAATTCAATCATTGAACTAGGTTTGATTAATTCGTAGAGATTATGTGATGTACAAATCTAAATATTGACCTTATATTATAATTTTATATGATGCATGAATCATAGTAATTGACTAAGTGACTTCATAGCTAATATGATAAAGATAAATTTTGATTTTTCAATGATTTAAATTTTAAAATATATAGATAAATGATGAAATAGATAATATGATAAAATGTATTATGATAAAGATATATAGATGATTTAGATTTCAATGATATAGATTTTAAAATATATAGATGAATGATTTAGATTTTAAAATAATAAATGAAACCGTAAAATTTTTATTTTAAAAAAGGTATTATGATAAAGTGACTTTTAAAACCATCTACTCTTCTAAGTGACCTTCGCTTTATCCCAAGTCAATTTTATTCCAATGTATCAAGATAGGATGATGGTTGCTTTGCATTTTTAGCAGTTATTTGTTATGCACGTGCACTAGCGATGTACTATTCGCTAGTATTAGTAATCGTTATTAACGGGTTCTTATCCTTATAGTTCCTACCCTAGCACCGAAAATAGATCGTCTTCGAACATTGTAACAGAACATCCTAGCATCATTTTGTTTAAGAAGTTTATAGTAGTAACCATACCTTTTCAGTCTGTCCCCAACCTTTCTTTGTCCCGTCCGGATCAATTAATTATTGAAGAAACCATGTGTGGTGCTTTTTTTTTTTTTTGGTTTTCAAATACGTGCATGAAATTTTTATTGCAAGTTATCTTAAACAAGGTGCATTTCATGCGACGATGATCGCAAACGAAAGCAAGTGATATAATATCTATGTTAACTCCATCAAACATGACATTTTTGGGTTATCGTGATTCAGCCCCCGCATTCTGTATTCCACTTTGGAATAAGATTTAAAAAAAAAATGAAAATATATTTTATTCAAAAGTATCGATTTAAATAATCATTTAAATTAATATAAGTATAGGTAATTTAAATTGATCATGGTTTTAAATAACACCTCAATAAGTCTCAAGCTAACCCTAATTTTAGATTAAACTAAGCTTATAATGTTGTCAAGTTGAATTATATTTTAAATTATTTTCTACATGTGCATCAATTTATCAAGAACTAAGAAGTTTGGGCTAATTTTCAATACTTGTAGTTAGGCTCTGTTTAGTTTATTTGTTTTCTATCTTATTCTTATCTACTTAGATCTTTATATTTGATAAAAATAAGATATTAAAAAAATAAAAATATATTTTTTCAAAAATATCAATTTAAATAATCATTTTTAATTCATAAAATATATTTTTTCAAAATTTTTCTCTTAAAAGTACGCAAATTTTCATTTCTCAATTCTTACATTCCAATTACCATTTTTATCATAATTATAAAATATAAATAAATAAGATACAAATAAAACAGCTTAGATTAGAGTTTAAATATCATTTTATGTGAGACTTGACGGAAACGGAATGTTTGTGAATGTGATGCCATGCATGCTGATATTTTGATCTTCAGCTCCCCTACTCAGTGCACGCTTTATAATATCAATATAATAATCCCAGTTTACACCCAAAGAAAAAAGAATACTGCATAATCGATCCCATTGCATGAAAATTAATCTTGCATTGAGGGGTGTACAGATTTTCCTTTCCACCAAAAGAACAATTCAAAAAGATAAATAAACAAACGAAAAGAAAGAAGAAAGAAAAGAACATAAGTGTTCTGCATTTAGTGATACTTAGTGATGCCACATTTGTTCTTTTAATGCTTCATTTTCAGATTTATGATAATTGTACAGCCTCTACACGTGAAGTTGGAAGAATAATCCTGATATCTATCACTGAGGTAATTCGTCAGTACTCTTGCAGTGAAGAACTCTGAATTTAAAGTATGGTATGATCAGAAACCTGAGTGTTCTGTCCCAATATGGGAATTTCACAAGATACCTTCAATTTAGCAAAATGCTATTCACAGAACTTCGCGAAAACATCTGGCATGGCAGAGCCTGCAAGACTACTGAACCACATTATTTAACAAACTGTTTGTTGAGGGCGAACTCTGTTCGCTTAACCAATGATCATGAACTGAAACCGGGGAGCTATCCTTTGCTTCCTTAACCGAGCTCAAGCATTCAGCTGTGGATCTCTGTGGAACAAACAACCTTTGACTCACTAGTCCAATTTTCTTCATGGATAAACCACCGAACGACCTCTCGCTTCCACCATATGGAGATGAGCATACCGACCCTGCAGATGATTCAATGCACGTATTTTCGTCTAATGGTGCCCAAGCACTTAGCCTAATGTTCTCTAGCTCTGTTGCTACTTCCGTCATGGAAGGCCTCATGTCCTTGTGAAAAGCAAGGCATCTAAACGACAGCTCGGCAACTTTGTGAATGGACGAAAGCGTCCAAGCATCCCGATGCGGTTCTAAGAATGGATCGATGATTTCATCAACGCAGCCCCTTCCAATTCTGTCAATAGCTAGTGCTGCCAAATTTACCTCGCTGTGAGGTCGAGAAAAGTCTACCACTTTCAGCGCTGTTATAATCTCTACAAGTACTACTCCGAAACTGTAGACATCGCTTTTGTCCGACAAATGAAAATTCTGATGGTATTGAGGATCAAGATAGCCTGGAGTCCCTTGTGGAGCAGTCGAGATGTGTGACAACTCTGTCTCTATCATGCCAAGCCTCGAAAGACCAAAATCTGCTACTTTAGAATTGTAATTGTAATCTAATAGGATATTACTGGATTTGATGTCTCGGTGATAGATTGGTGGGTTCATGGCAGAGTGAAGATAGGCAATAGCATGGGCTGTTTCCGTTGCAACGGTAAGTCTAGTAGTCCAAGGAAGACCTTGTCCTCTCTCCCTTTGTAAATGCTGACATAATGTTCCGTTGGGCATATATTCATAAACTAGGATGTGTTCACCTTTCTCTATGCAGCAGCCCAATAAGCGAACAAGGTTCGGATGGCTCACAGAAGACAGAAGCTTAATCTCATTCATGACTTGGTCAATGCTATCAGCATCTCTATTCTTGATCTTCTTTATGGCAACCCATTCATCATTGTGGAGTTTTCCTGCATACACCGTACCATATGCGCCAGTTCCCAGTCTTTGTTTTTCCGAAAATCCGTTCGTGGCCTTCTCAATATCCTTATATGGGTACAGGGGAACCGTGGAGTTGCCTGCGGCTTCCCATAAAAGTCGCTTTGCACTCATCCGGTTTTTCAAGAAATGTGACCGCCGCCGAATAAAGTAACAGAAAGCAGCAAGAGAAGCCATTAGAGTAGCTCCAGCGATCACCCCTAAAACCAAAGCAACATAAATTATGACATGTGGCAACACAGGAAGGTAATTCCAGTTATCTTCAAACTCAAAACGTTGTATATGTTGTTAGCAATCAAGCAGAAATACATAGGGAGAGATTGCATACCACCAATAAGAATACCAATTTTTGGATTCCCGCCACAATTTCCAGAAAAGTACTTTGTCGCAGTGCAGCCAGAAACTGTCGATCACACAATAACAACAAAGACATGTTAGCAAGATCTTATTACATAAACCCAATAAGAGAACACGAGTAGATAAAATTACATCACAACTCCAAGTCTCCCAAGATATTTGGCATAAATTAGATACCCAATATGGATCTTGTTGACTTAGGACAGGACAGTCTAGTAAATTTGAAAACAAAAATGAAAAATGAAAAGAAAACAAGAAGAAGCTATCGGAGCTATTAAACTTGAGAAATCACTATTTAAGGAAACATATCATAGCAGGAAGGAACCTCCTGCCGGACATATAGTAAAGTCTGTTTCTTATTATATAGTGAATATAAGAGTCCATATCGTATGTTGCGCCTCAATCAAAATTCCACCATAATGTGAGAGAGTAATATATAATAAACGTAATAGCAACTCTGTATCACTTGAGAAGCATGTAACATAACAGGATAGCCCCATTTCATCCATAAGTTAAAGTTATTCCTCGAGCAAAAAATGCCAATTCTTCTAGCAAGTAATAACTTGTTTGAGAGCATTATTGCATCAAATAGGATTCCATTATATCCAATTAATTACCATCTCTAATTAGAGTATGGTGAGCATGTTGGGGTGGGGATCAAATAATGTGATCTCATGGCTCGTAATTCCTTGAACTTTTACTCCTTCCCTAATAGGTATTATGATTCTAGGGAATAAAGAGCTATAATCTTACAATTCTTCATCCCCAGTCCTACATTATCACCAGGGTCTCAATAAAGCCAGCAATAGAATAAATTCATAACGCAGAATGGTTATGTTATAAATTCAAAGCCAGCAATACAACTTGTCTGTTCTTTTATTTTTTATTTTTTTAAATATTTAGAATGGCCTACCACTATATCAGATTATTCTATTCATCAAGGCAAACCATACTTAGTTGGGTTAGTCGGTTCCAACTTCATGCAATTTGTCTAATTAGAGCCCACTGCTAAAAAGATTACGCACCTTGCATCGGCAGTATCGACTTTGCCTAACTGTAACTTTCCAGACTGTTTTATCGGCCACCCATTAAAACAGGGAAGATGAAACCAAATACTAAGGCCAGTTGTAGTTGACCAAATCCTTATTCTAGGTATCCAACCAATCTTACTTTTCTTTTCTCTATATTTTAATGGATGGCCCAATATAAAATAGCATTCTCAAAATCCGGTAGTTTGGTTGGAGACATGTGGGATCAATTCACCATAATTGCAGCAATTCACAACCTCAAAGTCAACGAAATAAGGGACACCATAGCACATAAGAGAAATAAATTAAATTAAATTATATGAAAAAATGACTAGTCTAAGTTCTGCCTTACTAATATCCGAATATAATAATGTTAAAAGGAAAATGCTGAAAGGTACCGAGTCAAAATTCAATCAGCTTGAGATCTGTTCTTATCTTATATAAATTCTTGCCTGCCTCATTTGCCGACCGGATTGGGTCTAATTCCTCCGGCACAAACGTCACCCGATTTTGATTTTTGAAAACTTGCCCACCCTCTAGAAAAATCAAAGTAGTCTTAACTTTTTCAGAAGAAAAGGGACAAGCAATGTCGATAATTTCACGTATATAGTTTCTATTTGGTAGTTAATTTAACGACCCCAAGTTTCTTGTTTAAATTGTAAATATACCCCTTGTATTTACATGGTGAATCTTTGAAATTGTATACTTAGACCCCTAAACTTTTTTTTAAGAAAGAAAAAAGTAAAATCAAACCCTTAAAAATAGTCAAAATGCACATTCCTAAAAGATTTTGGGGTCTAAGGATATGATTTTGCTAATAAGAAAGTTAAGTGTATATGAAGCAAACATAATTTAACATTTTTTTTAATTTTAAAAAAGAAAGATGACAACTAAAATTGAAAAAAAAAATGAAAAAAGGGTTGATCAATTAAAAATAAATAAATAAATGAATAAAAAGAAGCAAAATTCAAAGTTTATTGTGTGATAATTGATAAGCAATTAAAGACTAGAAATTAATATTACATAATTAATATCTTTCAAGAAAGTGACCAAAGTTCAAGAGAGGGGAAAATAATCTAAGTAAAAGAGTCCTACAATAAAAGATCAATGAATTAAAAAAAATAAATGAATAAAAAGAGGCAAAACCCAAGCTTTATTACGAGATAATTGATATTTAAGTAATTAAAGACTGGAAATCAATATTATACAACTAATGTCTTTCAAGAAAGAGGGAAATAATCTAAGTGAAAGGGTCCTACAGAATATTTGAAAGGATTTTCTTCCGTTTATGTATTGTCGAGTCTTATCATTTTCTTTCTAGGTAAATGAAATATCATAATTATGCTAATTTGATTTTTCTCACTTTTCAAGTTTAATACTTTTGCCAGTTATATCTTTCATAACGAATGAAAACTTCATTCCATCAACAAAGCAATCTCATGTCATAAAATCATGCTTCTTTGAGTTATGCACCATCAATTTCAAATTACTCAAATATTAATTGTCCGACAATAACCTTTTGATTCTTTAATTCTTTCTGTATTTATTTATTTATTATTCCTCAACATCTTGTATTTTAGTCATCATTTTTTTCCCCTAAAAATTAGAAAAAAAAGGAAGTACAAATACTTCCCCTTATATTTACTTCATATGCATTTAATTTCTTTATCTTTGAAATCATGTAATTTAACTCTCAATTTTTTTTAAATAAAAAAAAATGTGCATTGAGATCTCAAAAGTTGTTAAAATGCACATTTTTCAAAAATTTGAGCGTATAAATTGTATTTTCAAATATAAGAGAATTAATTACATATGAAACAAATTTAAAGAAGTATATTTATAATTTACTGTAATTTATTTCATACTAAGGAAAAAAAATATACTGGCAGCAATTTAGCACAAGATCCACCAATCGCAGGTAACACAACATCATTGTCATCAAGATATAAACACCTAAGAAATCTTCATAAAATCAACTCAAGATAAGAACCCACCTCAAACAACCATCACCACAATGTAGTTACAATTAGACAGATATAATGTATCAACAATTAATCTATATATTTGATAAATCAATGTTTATATATAGACGTAGGAGGATCTAAGAAGTAAAAAGTCCTTTTGATTAAATAAAGAAATATCAGCTGGAATATACACACACATGTGTGTGTGTGTAAAACAAGACTTAGCTAAATGCACGTTGATATTACATATATTATCAATTAATATATTTATAAGTAAATAATCCCATATAGCTTAATTTTCAGTTAAGAGGCTAAATCAAACAAGAAAGAAAAAGCAACGGATAAATTAATCATGAAATTCCACATGAATGTTTAATAAAATACCTGTGCCTCATCTAGCACGGATATCTTTATTTTTATGATATTATATCAAATTCGTAATAAATGTAACGCGTCACTTCACTGAATAACAAACGCGTTTTGGAGTTGACTCACCTCTCCGACAACCTTCACCTTCCACGAACCCATCACCTTCAAGGCCATCCACACACTGACACCTAACCCCCTTAGTTCCATTAAGAGGCTTACACGTGGCATTCTCTGCACATATCGAACAATTTCCCGGCAACCACCAGCCCAACTCCAACGTCTGAAACTCCAGCGAGTTCATGTCCGAGTTAATGGTCGCCACCGATGATAACAGCGATTTGCAACCGCTTTCGTTCACACGGTTATAACTCAGTACATCTCCCACTTCCTTTTCTTGAGAAAAACAGCTTATATTACTCTTGGAGCTGCAATTTGTTAGATTGAACCTGGATTTTTTACATAAAATATTTTTAGTAATTATTGATTTAAATCGATATCATCACTAAGCAAATGTGCACACACACACAAAAAAAAAAAAAAAGGGTTTTGAACCTGCAACCACTCCTTAACAAGTCTAAAACCGAAAATCCTCCATCTTTGAAAGTTAAAATTTCATTTTTCTCACCAATAGAAAGCAAAGTAAAGGGCAAACCTGCTCTCCAAAAACCTAGTAGGTATGGCACACTCATTAGCAGGCTTTGCACAGTCTTGAAAAAGAAACCAATTAGACCATGTCGGCGCGTAATTGGAACCAAATAACGGCGAAATCGATTTGATCAAACGGTTACAATTTGCGGAGAGATTGATCAATATGCTTGATGGGGTGAAATTCAAAACTTGGAAGCCTTGGAATTTGATTTCAGTATTATTTGGGTTTGTATTACAGTTGAATCGGATTTTGCACCCCGCAGAAAATCCAAAAGGGTACTTCACGGTCGTCGCTGATTTGCCTCTCCCGCATGTTTTGTCACAGACAGTGGAGGTGGCAGCAGGGAATATTACGATGAAGAAGATGATGGTAACGAGAAAAGCAGCAGTTGTTTGACGAAGAATCATAATCATGTTCTGTAGGATTCCTCGAGGATGGTTGTTCAGTCATTACCTTCCTTGTTCCTGCCACAAAAGTCTGATACTTCATCGTTCTAAATGTTTATATGTTTACGAATCCAAACGATGAAAGGAAAACTTTAAGGGAGTACTGACTTACCCGTAAATCTGTCGTTTGATGGATTGGAAATTTAACGCTCTGCTACATCCAATTCAATCAGTGATCAATTTTGGATTGGGCTAGACGAACAATGATTGACAACACAAAAATTCTAGTCTTTCGATTCAAAACTACGACTTCAATTTCCTGTTTTCGGGGTTGAATTGGACAGATAACTGCAGAGAAATTTGAGCTGTGGGATTGAGATTCTTCTGCCAATAGGTTCAAGCTTCTACGCTCAAAAAAACAGAAGAAAAAGATGTCGAATTGTCAATTGTAATGCAAGTTGTTCAATGAAGGTGTACATATGAAAGTACGAAAATACCCTGATATGTGAAGAATAAAAAGCTTGGTGTACCTAATTTATCCCTGTAGTGGGTTTTAATTTTCGGTTTGGAGCCTAGGACTGATTGTCACAGTCAACGAGGAATAATAACTTGTTTGACCAATACCAAAATCAAAAAGAAAGAAAAAAACATTTGTGTTGGACAGCATTGTACTTCCGTGAGGGGCAATTCGGGCGATTGGGGAAAAAACTAAAATGACGGATTGAAGCAATTGACACGCAATGTCATGCACGTGCTATGTACAACTACCTTTGAGTCAGTTGAATCAGGAGGGGTATTTGATTTTTCGTTTGTGACGTTTCATGTAATTCGCAAGTACGGGCATAAAAAGTTAAAATACCTTTAAGCTGAATGAGGAGGGGCATTTGATTTTTCATTTGTGACGTTTCATGTAATTCACAAGCACGGGCATAAGAAAGTTAAAATGTCCTTAAGCTGCCAGAGTTTCCTTGAATTTTGATAATAGTCAAAATTGAGTTCGAATTGAGCTTTAATCATGTCTAAGTTCGAGTTCCATAATATTTATATCTATTAGTTCAAAAATCTAATTGAATTTGAGTGGGATATAAATATTAATCGAGTGTTAATGGAGTTTCATTATTAATATAATTAACATTAGAATTAGAAAAAAAATAAATATATTTAGATAAGTAAAATTTAAATAAGCTTAATCAAGATCGAACTTGAATTTAAACTTAAAATTATATTTACTCTTTATAAGTCTATTTTATTTGTGATCATGAAAATGATGCCTATATGGGTTTAAGTCTTTTTCACATTTTTCCTTTTTTAATGAGAATTCTCTCGAGTTTTATTTCTCAGCTGTGATTAAAGTTACGTCGTCGTGGGACTAATTGACCTGATGAACAAAAACCATAATCAAACTCTAAGTAGCCTAAGGAAAGAGGGTGAGGCATTTAATTTCTAATACATAGAAGACATCCTCCTCCGATGATTGCTAGCTAACCATTCACTATATATGTTGGCATTTCTTTTACAGAATTTGAAGATACCGGACCCATAGGTGGCACTAGTGTTTTTTATTTTGCTAAGAACTAAACCGGATTCCTAGTGACCCGTATTTAAGCTTGAATTAAGGGAGTTGAAAAAAAATTAAGACAATAGGTGTCGAGAATCTGTTAAATTATTTTATTATGTTCAATTATTTAAAATATATATTTTATATTAACTATTTAATTGCAGTATTTAATCAATATGGACATCATAATCAGATTTTTAATATAGATGATACTTAATAGGTTGGATCTTAAATATAAAGGAGACATCCTTCTTGACAATTAATGGTCACCCAATCTTTACATATATTTACATTCTTTTTACATAATTAAAAGACATTGGACCTATAGATAGCCATGGTTCTTTAAATTTGTTAAGAGCTAAACTTGATTCTTGGTGGCCTACATTTATGTTTAAATTTAAGGAATTACGAAAAAGAAGAAAAAAAAATTGAGACCATATGTGTCGACAACCATGCCAAACCATTT
Organism: Lumnitzera littorea; assembly: GCA_024138015.1. NCBI lineage: Eukaryota > Viridiplantae > Streptophyta > Magnoliopsida > Myrtales > Combretaceae > Lumnitzera > Lumnitzera littorea. Next base: position 38,198,252 of record JAMXBB010000010.1, read on the forward strand.
ATTTCTTAACAAAGTTGTAACTCAAAAATAATGCCCATTCCTTCTATTACCTTTGCCCCGTTACATGAAACTAGTCTACAACCACCCCCTACCACTTTCCCATCTCATCTCTCGCTATTATCTTAAGCTAGCCTCCGTCATGACTCATACCACAAAGCATCCATATTATGCTTAATTTTACCTTTTACTAGGGACTTCCATCTCTTTTTGTATTTGTGTTCTCTCCTTTTTTTTTTTTTTTTAATTGTCTTAATTAATGGTTTAAGGTCAAGGTTTTTTACCATTTCCTCCATCTCTTCAAAGAAGCTCCTCATTCTTACAATTACCGATAAAGAAGAGGATTTACAGTGTTCTTTCATAACACACCAACATGTTACAGCCATCCTCGCCTCCACACTCTTCTTCTCTTTACTTCTACGCAACGTGGTCTCTAAAACTCACTCTACTATCTCACAAATGGATCTACTCTTTCAAGTTCATTTTTCAGACGGAAAACCTTAAATCATATACTTTGCATAACAATAAGGCATGCTCAATACTTACTTATGAAAGAAAAAAGTAAATTTATCTTCATTTCATTCCATCTTTACTTTGTATTCATTTTATTCCTTATTTATTTTATAAAATTAATAAAAAAAATACTCACCTATCAAAGTAAATACTAAATTTTATAAATAAAGAAATAAACTTTCATTTCATTCCAACTTTACTTTAAAAAATAAAACACTTTATAAAGCTTTCATTTCATTCTACATTTACTTTTATAAAATAAAATAAAATAAACTCCTTACCTATCAATGTAAATAGTAAATTTTATAAACAAAAAAGCCAACTCTCATTTCATTCCAAATGTACATTATAAAATAGCAAAAAAAATTTTTTTTACCTATCAAACTAAACAGTAAATTTTATAAATAAAAAAGTAAACCTTCATTTTGCTCCAAATAAACTTTCATTTCTTTCCAACTTTATTTTATATTCATTTCATTTTACGTCTACTTTATAAAATTAAAAAAAAAAATCCCCTCACCTATTGAACCAAACAATAAATTTTATAAATAAAAAAGTAAACTTTTATTTTATTTCAACTTCACTTTAAAAAACAAAATACTTTTTAAAACTTTCATTTCATTCCATGTTTATTTTATAAAACTAAAAAAAAAAAAAAGTTTCCCACCTATAAAAGCAAATAGTAAAATTTATAAATAAAAAAGTAAACTTTCATTTTATTCCCACTTTATGTTCATTTCATTTTAGCTAATTTAAAAATAAAACCTCTTCTAAATACTACATTAATTATTTCTTTTTTCCAACTTTGCTTCATACTTATTTCATTCCGAGTTTACTTCTATATATTTTATAAACAAAAAGTAAACTTTCATTTCATTCCAACTTTAATTTATTAAATAAAATATTTTATAAAACTTTCATTTCATTCAACATTTATTTATAAAATTTAAACAAAAAAAAAAAGTTCCTTACCTATCAAAGCAAACAATTTTTTTTTTTTTTTTTGGTAAAGTAAAACACTTCATTAATAAAACTAGTTCAACACAGTAACATAAACCACTTTCAAGTCCTTAGGATATAGATCCCTAATCAACACGATAAGACATATTCAAAAAAGGTCTTTCAACACTAAAGCTAAACTAGAGAAAAACAAAGGAACTTGATCAACAAATAAACCAAAAGATGATTTTGAAGTCCCTTCTTGGCCAAACATTCCATGGCTTCATTGTGCTACTAATTTACCTTGTAAATTTAGAAATTGGAAAAGGTGTTAATTGCAATTTTGCAATCCTGAGATGCTATGACATTTATCAATATCAACTTGTTCATTTCTGATCCATTATACTACTTTTTGTGAACCTACTTCATGCACCACTCTTTAGTATCTCATTCTAGTTACCAATTCTAGACCATGTTTGATGGCACATAGCTTTGCTTCCAAGGGTAATAGGTTGCTAAGTTGTTTATGTAAACCCCAAAGCACCACCCCATTATGGTCCTTAGCCAACACTCCAATACCTACTTTTTTCACTTTTTAGCTACTGCCCCATCACAATTCAATTTACTTTCCTTTAATTTTGAAAACATATAAGTCAACTTTCATTTAATTCTAACTTTATATTCACTTCAATCTAATTTATTTAAAAATAACATCTCTTTAAAATACTACATTAATTGTTTCTTTTTTAAAAAAAAGGAAAAGAAAAAAAAAAGAAAATTTACCTTTTTAAACAAATTTACCTTTGAAGTTTAACTTATTTAAAAGTAATAATGTGTAGTCAGGTTATTGTAGGTGGTCGAGTTACTATAGCTAGTCAATTATATGCAACATGTATATTGATCGACCTAAGAGACATCTTGATCTAATGGCATATGAAACAATGTTGTTAGGAAGAGACATGGGATAAAGAATAGACAAACTCAATATCTCAAGTGTACGCATATGATAATAGATCAAACTCGATATTCTTGATCATTCTTGAATTGTTCTTGATAAAATGCCTATTTGACCTTCTAAAGAGTGATTTTAATAGAATTTCAGTATTTATCTTAAGTTTGTCAATATTTTGAATGAATCAAATGAGAGGAGGAGCCTCCTATCTATGAAATTTGGAAGTTGATATTATTTGTCAAACGATTCTAAGATGGACAATTGATATTAAGCTTATCATTGAAGTTTATCCTTTCCTTTAGCCTTGATGGGCTTGAACATAGTTTGAGGTTTACTCAAGAGCTTATACTAATTAATGGAAGCCTATTATTGTTGTAAATAAGCCTAAAGCACATATAAATTCCCTTAAGGCTTATTAAAGCCAAATAAAGTCTAAATGGGCTCAAAAAAGTCGTTTCCAAGTTTACTTTTCACATACGAGATAACTAAGTGAGACTGAGAGCAAAAAATCCTATTTGGCGAATCCTTTTCTGAGCTTACCAAGCCATACCTCCATAAGTATCCCTAATTAGGCTTGATTTCTTAAGCTCTATGACTAACCTAAGTTATCGATCCATGGCATTAAAATGGGTTAAAAGAACTCAATTATCGAAATAGCCCTCTATATCTTGCCCCTTGACTAAAAGTCCTTTGTACTCAGTTGAAGGAGCTTTGGGCATTTCCAGAATTTATTCCTTTAACTGATAATTAGCATGTATAAGGTGTCAAACCATTGGTAGCATCATTCTACTTATTTGTAGAATTGCTATTTTTTTTTTATCCTTTTTGTTGATGAATTGCAGGAGAGTAGTTTGTCATCTATGTTATTGATGCAATATTTGTCTCTTAGTGTGTGACATTATAATTGTTCTCAAAAAACTGTTGTTGCTAATTTGAACTTCATAATGATTCCTCTTCATCCATATAATTGACCAAGCTTCAATAAAGTATTTTTTTTCTTGAACAGTAACACTTTATATGTTCCTCAACTTAATTGGAAATATTGCATATGCTTATATACATAGAAAATAAATGGGGCAAATGTCTTCCTCTAATTGCTCCCCCCTTCCCCCTACACTCATACATACATACACCCATACCCACCTTTTTGGTAAGCAATGGTAACCAAATCATATTAGCACTGAAAATAAATTCTTTTCTTTCATACTTGATATCTTTATGGTAATTATCAATTCCATTAGATCATGAGAGATATACATTTGTAGCAAACTTCACCTTTCAAAAAAATGACCGCATCTTCTTCTTTCTTCATTGAAACCAATTCTTTATTTTATTTTTATTTGTTTTCCTTTACTTTCTACTATCGAATATGATCAAATCTTGAATAAATCCCATAGGTGATACTCATGAATCTTATAGGAAATATTTCTTTACATAAAAGACATATCTTTCCATACCTAACTCTAAAGCTTATAAATACACCTAACTCCTTCCTATGGCATTTGCTCACCAAGGGACTTAAGATAATGACTCATCGAGTAGAGATGCTAGCAACGATAATAGCAAACACCATTAACAAGGGTAACGTTAGCAAATAACATCTTACTTGTTCTATACAGACTTCATTCTCAACAATAATAGAGTATACCAACTTTAAGAGTTGAATTATAATAACTGCGATAATGATGCTCTTCTTTTCATTTATTCTTCAATGCAAAGATTTTCTTTTTAACTTACTTGTCATAAACGGATTATTCTTCTCTTTTCTTTAGCAATCTATAGCTTTCCATTCTCTAATTTTCTAACAACTCTTCTGGTTAGCAAGCTCGACGACGAAACATTCTCTCTCTTCCAACATGAGTTGCTATATATTTTTTTACTGGTATCAATTGATGACTTCTTTTCTCTTCCACTTTTTTACTACTCATATCACATAAAAGATACCTTCTTCATCCTCAAATTTTCTTCACTATCTCATGCTTTTTTATTTTCCTCTTTCATTTTCTTTTTAAATGCTACTATCAACATGATGCTTAATGAATTGTCTTTTTCTAGGTCTTCACTTGCCTCCCATATCACCATATATTAAAAGATCATCAAATCTATTAAATCCCAAATATAAGTCTTGAATCTTTATCAACTTATAAATTATAATAGAAAGTTCCTAAGAAATTTCCAATCATAAAGTCATCGATTAGGATATTTGGTTCCTCTTAGAAAATGCATCTTCCATAATAATCTTTTTTTCCTTCTCCTCTCATATTCATATTAGAATAAGAACACTTTTGAGTCTCTTAATATCTTCTCCAATTGTCAAACTATATCTTACACTAAGCTAAACCATGCCCCAATAAACTTCATCAATATCTCTTAAATCTATTAAACCTCAATTCCAAATCTTCAAAACTTATCTCCTTGCTTGCTCATGTTAGCTATATATATCTGCAGCAACTCTTCTATCTTTCCATTCTAAACTCGAGTAACTCGTCAAGCAAGTGTTAAGTGAATACATTATTAAGCAATTCTAAAGGTTGAATCTCTATATGGAGTAAAACATTGAACACTCCATCATCAAGTCCATCCTTAAATGCTGGCCATGAACTCTTTAGCTAATAATTTGCTTGAGCTTTATATTGGCAACCACAATATTAATGATGACAAAGTAAGGCCTTTGAATCTTCTTTTATGCATGAGCGGTACTGATTGTAATTGTGGGCTATGCTTTTTTTTTTTTTTTATGTTGGTCAGTAAATGCATGAATTTCAACTTCAAATTGCAAAGCTTACTACATACTTTTTTTTTTTTCCCTTTTTATGTCGGTTTTAACTTTTCTAACTTTTCCTGTTGTCTAGTTGCATTGGTTTCTTCAATGACCTCCAACAATTGCACCTTCATCATAAGTAGGTTAAGTTCCTTCAAGCTTGATTTATCAATTGGCAACTTAGCATAATAGTACATATTATTTCCCTCCTTCATGAGTCTATGTCAAAGTTTGAGATATGAATGAATATTATACCAATGAGTTTTACTTTTGACTATTGATTACACTATATGTAACTATATGAGCATGTAATTCCTTTTCATGAGCTTAGCGTATGAAGCCCTATTTCTATTGCTTGTGTCATTCACTTGTATACATAGAACATCTATGCATATGTATCAATTATGCGTATATATGCAAACATAAACTTGCTTTCTTATCATTTGTTGTCAAGTTGAGGAGGGTTCATGCTTCTTGGAGCTTGAGAATCTTCCCTAGAATTGAGTTTCGAAGAGATTTGTGAGGCGAGTTTAGAGACACAAGCGGATATTTGGCGTAGTTTCATATGATATATCCCATGTGTGGCCCTATCTCATATGTACTTAAGTTTTTTTTTTTTTTTTTCCTTCTTTCCTTTTTTTTTTTTCCATATCATTATTGTAATACTTTGTCCTTTAAACTTGATAAATGCAACACTATATGTTTATGTGACCTAAGCTTCAACTGAATAAATCTTCTTCATGATGCATAATTTTTTCATGTAGGCACTATTGCACATAATTTGCTAGATGTCTCTATCAAATAATAATTGAATATTATATATATCCTAGATGAATTATTTTTACTATAACTAATGTACTTTGCTCCCTTACATTACTCCATAAGTGCTACTTTTGAATTGCCCATGGAGCTGGCCTTACATGTCACAAGGCTTATAAACCAAGGTCATTTCCTTACTTGTTGTAATGTGAGTTGAACCCCTTTTTATTTTTTCAAATATTGGGTTTGTGCTTTAGCAAGTTCCCTTTTATTTCATGGGTTTTACTTTGTTCTTGACGAGTGGGGCTAGATTAAATATGTCGTTGAATTAATCATTGAGCTTGTATTTGCTTCATTGTGGCTAGATGGTAGCAAGTTCTTCTTGTTGTAATACATGGGTCGATTGAATACCTAGGCTAATAAATTCTATGATTGGAACATGAACTTACTTCATTTTTTTCTTATACTATTAATCATCTTCTTTGTCCTTTTCCTTATTCTATTTTCTTTTAGGACATGTCTTAGTGTCGTCTTACTTCAATGCTAGGATTCAATAGTTTTTATGAGTTCATAATTAACTTTAAGTGTTAGTCTAGATTCCTAGAGTTCACTTATTCATATAAGCTTACGGTTAACTTTAGATGTTACCATATATTCCTGATCCTACTAAACATTCAACAGGCTTGCAATTGACTTTAAGTGTTAGCTCAAATTCCCTAAATCTAATCACTCATTCAGGCCTTCGATTTTAACCTTAGATGTTACCGTAGATTCCTAACATTTAACAGGCTCATAATTAACTTTAGGCGTTTCCCCTCCCATTTTATTAACCATAGAGCCAAGTAGTGAGTTAGGCATCAGTGATCATCCAATTGTCAAGCATTGCATTGCTTAGTAGGGAGTAGAATAACTTTGGTATTATCTCTACCTTCCATTAGAAGTATCATTTTAAGGAGCACCAATCTATTCAATTGCTCCATTGTCAACAAGGAGTCATATCACTCAAGAGAGTCAACTAAATGTTGTTTGCAACATTAAATGCTAAGCTAACATTCAATAGCTCAAGAAGATATTTGCAGGAATTTAGCAAATGTCAAGCACCATGAAGAAAGGGAACATTGCTAAGGAGAACTAGTTTCCAAGAAGTATTGCCAGTATATGAAGGTTGCAAGAATCCCTAAGTAGAGAGACAACTATCCAAACTTTTTATATGGGTAAGTCATTACTTTAGAGTACCATGCCTCACTTGAATGTATCCATCCATAATAAGTGCAAGATTTTTGCTTAGGCTTCACTTTAGATGTTAGGATTTACCCCATGTAAGAGTTCATTATTCAAGAGTTTCTAGCCTTATTTCAAATGCCAAGATCATCAATAAGTAGGTAGACTACTTAAGGAGAAAAGACTTTGCTCAAGCATCTTATAAGTGCAAGGCTAACTTTTAGAAGTGCAAAGGAGATGAAGTGTTCATTTCAAGACAATCATCCACACCGAACGTATAAAGCTACTGCTTAAAAGTGCTAAGAGGATGTCGAATGTGAGAAGATGAAGAACTAGTGCCATTTAGGAAAGCTTTCAATCTTGTTTTATGCACCATAATCATAGGCGTGTTTCACATTCAAGTGCTTTACATAGAAGCTTTAGTGCTATGTAAATCATTAACGTGCAAAGTTGTCATTCATTCAACATTCAACATAACATGTTGAATTATCACTCTTCTCCCCCAATTAATGGTTCATCATAACATGATGAGGCAATAACTTATGATTTGAATGATACCACCTTATCCCATCATGTGAATCCTTTTGTACTTGCTCATGCACTTCATGATCAACAAATAAGGTATATCGTGGAGTTTGCTTCAACTTTGTGAGCTTGGTTTGATCCTTAATGGTCATTATAGCTTTGTTCTCATGATTGGGCAAAGATTGATTAGAAGAAAATAACATTACAACTGCTAAACCTATCATAGACTCACTTTAAACCTTTACAACCAAGATTACTTTAATCTCATTGTCGAGCCTGATTTTTTGGTTTCTTTTATTTAAAATTAATTTTCCTATTTTCGATTAATACTAACTCTAACCCATTTAATATTAATCTTCAACTAAAGAAATTAGGAAATTCTGGTTTCTTATTTAGGAAAAAATTTTGGAGTCACCATCTAACCTAAGTCAAGAAAAGAAAAAAAGAAACCATAATTAATTGAGTAGATTGATTACGATTTGGCTACCGGTCTTTAATTTCAATTTGAACGAAGAACCAGAGGGTTCTGAGTTCGGAAGCTAACCTATTAAATCTTAACGGGTATCGCTATCTATTTACCAAAATTAAGATTATTCTTCTAATTATAATATTTTTAAAGAAAAAATAAATAAATAATAAAAAAATCAAAAGAAAAAAACCTAAGTTTCTATAGACTTTATCATCGACCCGAAGGTACCTACGTACCTGCTAGTCGGGATTAGACGATCGTAGTTCTTTTTAAAAACTTTAATGTATTGGTTCTTTTTATAAAAAAAATAATTGGTTGAATTTTCTTTTTTATTAACCACTTCGTTTTTATTAAGAAAAATCCTTAGAAACCTAATTTTTATTCCTATTTATAAAAAAAAAAACCTAAAAACCTAATTTTTGAAAAGTCCCAAATTGAGAATTTTATTTAAAAACAACTATGTGATAATTTTTTTTATTTTCAAGAAAAACCCTAAAGACCTAAAAATGCAATTTTTATGAAATATGCAATACTCTACATGATGAATCTTTTATATAGAAAAAATGCTTAAAAGATAAAAAAATAAAAAGAAAAAAAATTCTTAATCATAGAAAAGATACCTAAATAATAGAAAAGATGTCTAATCATAGAAAAAATATCTAAACCATAGAAAAAATATATAAACCATAAAAAAGATGTCTAAACCATAGAAAAGATATATAAACCATAGAAAAGATATATAAACTATAGAAAAGAAGCCTAAATTATGGAAAAAATGTCTAACCATAGAAAAGATATCTAAACCATAAGAAAGATATTTAAACCATAACTATGGAAAACATATCAAAACTATAGAAAACAAATCTAAACTATGGAAAAAATGTCTTGTAGTAAAAAAGAAGTCAATTAAAGATTTTTTTTTTTATTTTATGAACATCAAAATGATTTTTTTTTTCTAGAAAACCTTAACATACCTAATGTAATTTTTCTAAATTAATACAATATGCAAAGAACAAGATTTTGTAAAATATGAGATTTTATAAAAATGTCATTTTGAAAATATGAAATCTAAAACAAAAGAAAAAACTAAAATTTAACTTAACACATGTTCACTAGACATTAATACTATAACTAATTACTAGCAATTAAAGACATGATAAAAATTTAAAAAAGTAGTACAAGTTTTAAAAATAACTGCGTATATACTAAGTGAGATAAAAATAAACAAATAAGACAAGCTATAGACAATAATTAAAATCTACTATTATGTACCTGTAAGACAAAGCACGCAGAGCTGATGAAAGGGAAAAAATTAGATCCTTGGTCCTATTGTGCGCACAACTATAGAATTAGTCTAAGAAGTGAGTCTAAGTGTGTTTTTAACAAATGTGTAATTGTTCTTTCTAACTTGTACCATGTAACCCCTATTTATAAAACTCGAAAACAAATCTTTTGAATTGAATCAAATCTAAATTGATAAAGATTCAAAATAGATTCGAATTTTGCAAATCTTGATTTTATTAAATTTAACATCATCGTATCAGACTTGCTTTTTTTCGACAATTATTTAGTCAAGATTCCATCAAATTAATTTTTTCGAATTTTTTCTTTTTTATTTTTTTTTCCTTTTTTCCAATAATTTTCTATATTTTTTGTCTTTTTTATCATTTTTCAATTTTTTTATTATTTTCTAAATTACGACGCTAAAAACAAAAATTATAACTACTATAGGCAAAAATCAAATATCAACAATCATCATCAACATAAAGTGGAGTTATGGCTATCAAGCCTATTGTGGGATTACTCCAATCCATCATAGCCGAGGTTGCTCTAACCTTATGATTGAATAAAGTTACATAAAGGCATTGTGCTTATCATATACTTAGGAGTAGATGCTTTTACAAAGCTAGAATGGCTATCATGAGGTGATCACTTTGATTATATATGGATAAGATTGCTTTTACAACAAGATCTATGAGTAGGAGTTTTGATTTCTAAGCTTGCTATAAGATCACTTTGATCCATCATAGCAAAGATCACTTGCTTCGATCTAATGATTAATGTCATAGAATAGGCAATGCACCCATCGCATGCTCAGGAGTGTATGCTTCCACTGAGTGACTATAGCTACCATGATATGTGTACTTTAATCATTCATAGATGAGGTTGCTTTAACCTTAACCTCTACTAATAGGCATTATGGTTGCGAAGCCTACTATGGGATCACTTTAACCCATTATAGTTGAGATTGCTTCAATCTCATAAATAATATCACAGAATGTGCATTATGAACACTATGTGCTCAAGGGAAAATGCCTCTTTCAATTGACTGGAGCTACCATGATATAATCACCTCAATCATTCATAGATGAGATTGCTTCGACCTTGACTCTATGGAAAAGCGTTACAACTGCTAAGCTTACTACGGGATAGCTTTGACCCATCACAGCCGAGATCGTTTAGATCCTGTGATTGAGGAACACCAAATAGTGATGTTAGATAAATTTGTATGTCCTAGGATTGTACTAGTAATGTTAACTACACTAGATTAACGGAAATTTTAGCTATACTTGATTGGCAACGATGTTAAATATGCCAATTTTATTTCATAAAGATTATTAGTAAAGATAGTAAGTGGTAATGTTAGCTACACCTGATCTTACTTATGAAAATAGCAGCATGGTAGAAATGATAGTTATACTATGGCGGTTAAAAGGCACTTATCAGGAGGATGCTTCAAGTACTTGACAACAAAGGGCTATCAAATGGAAACGTTAGCTAGGTTTAAGCATTGTAGGCTTATGGAAACAATGTTGGCCATACATAGTGTAAAGGGATCATCCCAGCTTTGAAGGGTAAAGCAATGCTTACAGATTTCTCTTTTATTATGATGAAGCCAATTGTCAAAAGATAAGTGCAAACAGTTATAAAAGATAGGTGAAAAGATATCACTTCATGAATAAAGTTGAATTTGTTTCTTCATTTTAGAGGATGAATATAAATGACACTTAGATTCTACCTTTAATACATGATCAAATACTTTTAAAAAACTTTATTTGTTATCCCTGTCCTCAATCTCCATCATATAAATGTTGCTATCTTCAATAACTGATTCGCCGCTTTGTATTCTCTTTAGAAATATCCATCTCAAATTCTTATAGTCCTTGATGGCATGATTTACAACTCTATGATACTAGAAATATTCAAGATCATTCTTCTCTTGCCCCTGTTCCATCTATCAAGAATTGCTTGAACATTATTTATCATACATGGGAATAGCAGAGTATTCTTGGAGACCTCATTCCTTATCCTTTTCCTGCTACTATGTCTTCTTCCGTGTCTCAAGTTTATAGAAGGCCCTCGCTTCCTCCCCTACTTACCTTTTTGTTTAGAGATTGAAATGTTGGTCCTTTAAGCATTTTCTATCAATACTACAAAAGAATTCAGTGATGAGTTCTCAAGATGTATGGCATACTCGGTAACACATGCCTTAGATGCAAATATTAACAAGTCCTTTCTCATCACATATATCTTAGATGTCCAATGAATGTTCTTAAAACATTCAATGTAATCCATAAAGTCTTCCTTTGGATGTTGCCTAATGTCTCCATATCGATAATAGTCATTGGTTCTTGAGTCTCAAAAAACTTTTCTATAAATAACTTGCACATGATTCCTCATAAATCAGTTAATCTAAGGGTAAGTTGACATATTAGTTAGATACCTTTTCTATTAAAGACCTTAAAAACTCCTTTAACTTGAGGTGATCATCAAGGTTGTAAACATCAAGTGTCTCCACAAACTTAAGGAGATGCTTATTAGTGCTCCCTTATTTTTCGTTAAATTTGCTAATTTTAGGATAGGTATAGTCCTTTGGGTAAGACTTATCTACAACCATTTAGGGGTATGGGAACTTCAATTTAAGTACACTAGTAGAAGGCGTGGCTTGCATTTGCCTAACATACTTTTCCATGTCTTCCTTTGTCACATAAGACAAAATAGTAGGTGTAAGGTTCGCTACTACCTATAGCATTAATGCAAGGTTATGGGTATAACTGTGCTAATCATTGGTGGCTATATGTTGCACCTAGACAAGGAGGATCCTCCAAGACATACCCTTATTTCCTTAACCATAAGCGTCTGGTGAGTTCGGGCCAAGTGTTGTGGTGGTTGTGTAGGATCCTCTTATTCTACCTCCGGTAGGGGTTAGGTCAATTTGTTGATGCTATTGAGCATCTTTTAAGGCAATAGTAGGAGGCATAGATCTAAAGGCTTGTTTTCTTAGTGTAGGTAAAGCCATCCCAAGTGCCACATTAGCAAGCATAATGGTAGTGGTAAGTGCTTATAGATTTACCCCATGTAAAATAGTAGCAATTGTAAAAATAGCAGCCTTCATAATTGGTACTGGTAAGATCATACCAGATGGTATACCACTATGTGCAGTAGTAGCAACTGCTATGCTTAGTAGAAATTCCATGAAAATAGCAAAGAATTGGTTAATCATATGGGTATTTTGCTATATGGTACGTATTATTAACGAATCATTAGCAACAAGCAATTTCATAATTTTAGGTGCTTACACTGTCCCTGTTGCTTGTATAACCTTAAGTGCTTGCACAATCGCTAATGTTTGTATAACCCTTATTGCTTATACAGCCCTAGATGCTTACATGGTCGTTGGTATGATCTTATCCTATGTTACTTGGACCTGCATAGTCTCTTCATATTGGTTCTCATGTTTTTGGAAGTGTCCATTGTTGATAGTTGATTTTAGCTCCGGTGTGAGGATACCTACAAAACGAGAAAATAGCTACGAAGGGCACCGAAGGGTGCTCTAGTGAGGCCACTCTAATGCCTAAATCAACTCTCTTGTCATGTGGAGAGAAATGACAAGTAATTAGGAAAAAATGAGAGAATGGAAGAGGGTCTCCTTACTTAGAGGTCTTATATGATATTTATAGCTGATTAGTAAAAGTTGTACCTAAATTGGATTATTAAATCGAGCTTAAGTATTGGACTGGCTAATATAAGCCTACGAAATAGTTATAAAAAAAATGCTATCAACATTTGCCCCCTACTCTCTTTGGTGACAAGGTTGGCAAAGAGGGTATTTAAGGAAGTTGATTTTGTGAAATCTTTAAAACGGTTTGTAATCCAAGCCTAAAGAGGCTTAAGTGCTTGAAGAGGCAAAATTTAGGAGTGGTTAGAGCATTTATGGATGTTGGCATGCCTGAAATGGTTAGTGTACCTAAGGAAGCAAAGGCTTAAAGAGTTCGGTATGCTTGAGGGATTGATGAGGCTAAAGCGCTTAAAGAAGCGAAGGCCTAAAGATGCCGGAACACTTAGTTAGGCGAAGGCTTGAAGATGCCAATATTCTTGAAAAGGCGAGTGCCCAAAGAGGCTAAAATGCCTAGATAGGCGAAAGCTTGAAGAGGCTAATGTACTTGAAAAGGCTAATGTACTTGAAAAAGCATAGGCTTAAAGAGGCCGAGATGCCTAGATAGGCAAAAGCCTAAAGAGGCTAATGTGCCTGAAAAGGCGAAAGCTTAAAAAGGCGGGAATGCTTGAAGAGGCGAAGGCCTGAAGAGGCCAATGTGGCTAAAGAAGCTAGGTAATCATGCAGATCATCTACATTGAGGATAACTCAAGCTAAGTAAAGCTATAAAGTAGGCTAATTGGCCTCTAGTCCATTAATATATAGGACATTGGTACCGGATGTCAGATTTGAGTGTTTAACCCATTATCATTTGATGGCTTAAGGTCTTTAAGTGGGTCATCATCTAATTATTAGATAGAGCAATTGAGTCTATATTAGCTTGTCATCCATAGTATGTAGGACTTAGAGCTATTAAGAGTTGCCCATTAGCAGATTATACTTCAGTGGGCTTAAAATGGGATGCTTCCTTAGCACCAATTTATTTTTGAATTCTTTCTCTCATCCCAAAGGGAGATTGAAATGATCTTATTAATAATTACATAAAGTTTCATGAATGTAAACAGATATAACTTAGTATGGAAACCAAGAATTAAATGTGAATATCAATAACGAAAGGGCATAAAGCTTAGAGACACATGTCTTAAAAGAATAAATAGCTAACAAAGTGCAATTAGATATATCACTTTTGATGGGAATCAAGCTATGGGACTTCTGACCTGTAGCTGAGCCTGAGGACTAGAGGAGTTGGCATGACGAATCCTTAAATTCCAACTAACCCCCGCCAAGGTCGAGTACTTCCTTACCGAATCACCTTTAATGCTGTGCCATATGACCACCCATTATTTTGTGTTATGCCGAGTTGATGATTACTTTAATATCGAGCCAACCAATTACTCGGCATTATCCTTATTGAGAAGCTGAGAGATAGAGAATCCGGGCTGACTAAGCCATCCTTACTCGAACAAGCCCACCTGTCCGTACTTTTTGTCTACATTTCTTAACAACCTCGCCAATGCAACATCGCCACATGTACAGTATCGTATAGAGAATCTGTGGCACTAATGATTGTCTTCCTTATATGTTTATTTTTATTCCTTTATATCATGTACATTGCTTCTTTAGGAAATATCCTTATTATCTTTTCCCTGTTGGGCAAGTTGCCCTAAATTACAGGTATAAATACCCTTGTACTTGTAGCTGTAACTCATCAGATTACCTTTAATACGCTTGAGTACTTTTTTTCTTGCATAAACACTTTTTGTTTACTCTCGGCATCACTCTTATCCTTTCTCTTAAGTAAGGTTAGGTAGTGAGTAACCTTACTAGACTAATTTGTGCATCATATCGAATTGTATCATAAGTTCTTGAAAGTTCCATTAGTGCATCATATCTTATAAAGCTATTCGTAGGTTTTTGTTTACTGTTTCACTCGTCTTTATCACTCTTTTCGTACCTTTCCCTATTAACTCTTTTTCGAGCTTTCTGCAAGCTTAAACTCATCCAACGACCGGCTTTATTTGTTCTTGTTCATGGTTTACACCATCTTGATATCAGAGTAGAGGTTTTGTGTAAACTATAGTTAATTCTTCTTGAAGTTCTATTGTGCTTTGTTTTTGCGTATGTGAAAGAGAGTCAGTTACTGTGTTCATTTAACTGTTGTGTTATTAGTTGTTTACCTTCTAAAGTGTTTGTTTGAATTTTGAATTTGTGAGAAAAAAAAAATGATAGACCTAAGTATGAATGTGAGTGTTGGTGATGACAATAGAGTTGTCCATAATGGACGACAATCTCAAGGAACTCTTAGAAGTATTGACGAGAGACTTGATGAGGTAGCTAACCTCTTGGTAAATTTCACTTGAGTTGTTCATGCCCTATCTTGTTGACCCATTGAGGTTGTGCAAAACACTCCACAAGCTGCTCAACTTATTAGAGGTCAGAACTTAACTCAGCTAGTTCGAGGTGGAGGAGTTGGTAGACAAGTAAGGTAAAGGATAGACCTGAGAGAGCTTAATGAGGGGGAAGAAGAGTATTTTGAAGAGGAGCGTATACGAGTCCCTAGAGCATCTGACCATGTAAAGCTTTAGATTCCGAGTTTCAATGGATCTAGGAATGTTGATGAGTTCTAGACTGGGAAGAGAAGGTAGAGCATGTATTTGATTACTATCAATATGAGGATTATGAGAAAGTGAGGATTGATGCTATTGAATTTTCTAAATATGCCGCCATGTGGTGGAAGAATTTTTATGCCATGAGAAGAAGAGAGGGGTACCGAGAGATTAACACTTGGCCCAAGATGAAGAGAGTACTCAGAAACAAATTTGTTCTGGAAACATATCTCCAAGATACTTTCACTCGGCTTCAGGAGCTAAGACAAGGAGGCTAAACAGTTGATGAGTATGCTCAAGAATTCCAAATGCTATAAGATGCGAAGTGGAGGAACCACTAGCCCAAATAGTCTCAAGGTTTATTACTGGATTGAGAGGAGACATTCGAGACATTGTGAGCTCTAACAATTTGACACAATTGATAAAGCTATTAGGATTGCCCAGTGAGTGGAAAGGCAAAGAGGGAGCTAAGCAATGACCAGAATACTAACTAATCGACCAGGATAGGCATGTTATCGAGCTCAGTCTAGTATCAAGCCAAGCAAAAGCATTGATGTCAGAGCCGAGTAGAAAGGCTGCCCTGAAGATGTAGTGTTGACCCGAACGTATGAGAAAGGGCAAGGGTCTGGAAGGAAGATCAACAAGATCAAGTGCTTCAAGTGTCAAGGGTTCGAACATATAGTTGCTCAGTGCTCGAACCGAAGGACAATGGTCATTAAGGGAGACATCCTAAAGTTAGAAGTAGAGAGTACGGATGAGGAACCTATGGAGGAGGAGGTTACTACCAAGAAAAAAAAAACACCGAAAAAGAATTGATTGAAGAGGACGTATTTCTCGAGGACTTATACCAGTTACTCATGGTTGTTTGGCGCACTATGAGTGTGGAACCCTCATGAGAATAGGAGTAAGGAGAGAATTTGTTTCATATCACCTGTAAGGTGAATGATCAGATATATGCTCTTATTGTGGATAGTGGAAGTTGTACTAATGTGGTATTAGCCGATCTTGTTTCAAAACTGAAGCTGCCAATTGTTGTACATCCTAGGCTGTACAAATTACACTAGTTGAGTAAAAAAGGAGCATTATATGTCACTCGGCAAATATTACTACCGATCACTATAGGAAATTACTTTGACTATGTCCTTTGTGACGTGCTACCTATGTGTGCTTCCTATGTATTGCTAGGTAGGCCATGGTTGTTTGATAGGAAAGTTATACGTAACGGCTATAGGATCACATATATGTTGGAAAAGGATGACTGAAAGATCACACTAAGTCTGATGCTACCGAGAGAAGTTCACAAGCTACAAATGAAACTCGCTCGTAGATTGAAGAAAGCTCCGATGATGAGTAAATTCGAACTATGAGAAGCCATCAGTACTGACAAGCTAACCTTATTGTTGGTCAAGTGACTATTGGAAACAAAAGAGTAGGTGAGCTTCCTTAAGAAATCAAGGGATTGCTAGATGACTATGTCGACTTGTTTCCAGAATAGTTACCTGAGGGGTTACCTATAACTCAAGGCATAGAGCATTACATTGACTTAGTACCCAGTACTGTACTGTTGAATAAGCCAGCTTATCAGATGAATCCCGAGCAAGCTTCTGAACTCTAACATCAAGTCAATGAGTTACTGAAGAGAGGTTATGTGAGAGAGAGTCTTAGCCCTTATATTGTGTCTACACTTCTAGTGTTAAAGAAGGATGGAACTTGGTAGATGTGTGTTCACAACCGAGCCATGAATAAAATCACGATCAAATATAGGCATTCGATCCCAAGGCTGAAAGACATGTTGGATGAAACGAGTAGAGTTAAGATTTTCAGCAAGATTGATCTCAAGTCTAGTTACCATCAAATCTGCAAGAGGTTAAGAGACAAGTGGAAGACTGTATTCAAGACTCGACATGGACTTTACGAATGGATAGTCATGCCTTTTGACTTGTCTAATGCCCCAAGCACTTTCATGAGACTTATGAACCATGTACTAAGTCATCTCATCGAGATCTATGTCGTAGTATACTTTGACGACATCCTGATCTATAGTATCGACATGCTAAGTTATTGTAAACATCTCAGAGTAGTCTTTGATATCCTTCATGCTGAGAGACTATTCAGCAACTTGAAGAAATGTTGCTTCTACTAGGAGAAAGTGGTATTCTTGGGATATGTAGCTAGTGGAGGAGGCTTGCGAGTCGATGATGAGAAGATCAAAGCAATTGTCGAGTGCTTGACTCTTACTACTTGTGTCAACGTAAAAAGTTTCCACGAATTGACTTTGTTTTACAAAAGGTTTATTAAGAACTTTAGTACCATTACTGCACTACTTACTGAGTTAACAAAGAAGAACATTGACTTCCAATGGGGAGAAAGGGAGGAGAGGAGCTTTGCCAACATAAAAAAAAGGATTGACCTTCGCCCCGGTGTTAGTACTACCCGACTTCTACAAAATTTTTGAATTGGAATGCGACACATTGGATGTTGGAATAGGCATCATCCTGATGTGGGAAAGCTAAGCAATTGTCTTCCATAGTGAGAAGCACTAAGGACCATAGCTAAACTACTCTATGTAAGACAAGGAACTTTAGGCATTGATCCGAGCAATGTAAGTGTGGCAACATTACTTACTACTAAGAGAATTTGTCATATATACTGACCAAGAATCGCTGAGGTATCTCCAAAGTCAGAATAAGTTGTTAAAGTAGCAAGTGAGGTAGGTTGAATTCCTTGAAGGATTTAATTTTGTAATAAGACAAAAGCAAGGAAAGAGTAACGTAGTTACATATGCTCTTTGGAGGAGGCATGCGTTCTTATCAGAACTTTAGACTAAGCTATTTGGTTTTGTGAGTATTAAGGAATAGTACTCCAGGGATCTACACTTTAGATCAATAATTTCGCGATGCGTTGATGGGAGGACAGTGGACGAGTATCATGTGGATGATGGCTATCTGTTCCGAGGGAGAAGACTATATGTGCCGACTTGCTCCCTATGGGAATTATTGATGAGGGAAGCCCAAAACGGAGGGCTCTTTAGACATTTTGGAGAGAGGAGGACCTGTGAACTATTGAATGGCTAATTCTTTTAGTTGAGAATACGAAGAGATGTGCATCAAGTTATGGAAAGCTGTACAATATAGAAAAAGGCCAAGTGTTGAGCTGAACAAGGAAAAGCAATACCCCTACCTGTTCCAACAAAGCTGTAGGCTGAACTGAGTATGGACTTTGTTTTCAGACAAAACGAACTACCCAAGGAAAAGATTATATAATGGTCATCGTAGATCAGTTCAGGAAGATGGCACACTTCGTGCCTTGCACCAAAACTAACGACGCTTCGACTATTACTTCTCTTTTCTTATAAGAGATTGTATGGATACACGGCGTGCCGAGAACCATAGTCTTCGATAGAGACCCCAAGTTCTTGAGCCATTTCTAAAGAATACTATAGCATTGGCTAGAAACAAATTATTCTTCAGTACATTATGTCACCCCTAAACTGACGACTAAACAGAGGTGGTTAATCATACTTTAGGATTACTGCTTCAAGTTGCGGTAGGCAAGAACTTAGTTAATTGGAACGTCTGCCTACTAGTGGTCAAATTCGCCTATAACTGAACTGTACATGATACCACTAAGCAGACTCCCTTTGAGGTGGTCTATGGATTCAATCTCGAAATGCCCTTTAACTATGCCCCTATACTAGCACCCGTACAAGAGGACCCTGACACCTCGACCATAGCACAATCTCTTCAACACATCTATGATAAGGTCACTCGGCTTATCGACTAAGCTGTTAGAAGAATACGAGAAAGGACCAAGGGTAGGTCGACTAAACAATTTTAGTTGGGAGACTTGGTATGGCTACATTTCAGCAAGGAATAGTTCCTGAACAAGAGGAAGAACAAATTATCTGCAAAAGCGGAAGGACTTTTTAGAATCCTTTAGAAAATCAATGACAACGCCTACAGGTTGGAATTGCTTGCAGACTATCGGGTTTCTGACACCTTTAACATTGCAGACCTCGGTTCGTATCACCCTAACAAAGAACTGAACGAACACCATTCGGATTTGATTTTAAATCCAAAACAACTCAAAGGGAGTGATGGGAATCAAGCTATGAGACCTTTAACCTACTGTTAAGCTTGAGGACTAAAGGAGTTAGCACGACGAATCCTTATGTCTCAACCAACCCCCACCGAAGCCGAATACTTTCTTACCGAGTCACCTTTAATGCCATGCCATATGACCACCCATTATTTTGTGTTATGCAGAGTTGATGATTACTCTATTACCAAGCTGACCAATCACTTGGCATCATTTTTATTGAGAAGTTAAGAGATAGAGAATCTAGGCTAACTAGGTTATCTCTACTCGAACAAGCCTACCTATCCGTACTTTTTGTCTACATCCCCTAACAATCTCGCCACATGTACAGTATTGTATGAAGAATCTATAGCACTAATGATTGTCTTCCTTGTATGTTTATTTTTACCTCTTTGTATTATGCACATTGCTTTTTTAGGAAATGTCCTTATTATCTTTTCCCTGTTGAGCAAGTTGTCCTAACTTACGGGTATAAATACCCTTATACTTATAGCTGTAACTCATCATATTACCTTTAATATACTTGAGTACTTTCTTCCTTATGTAAACATTACTTGTTTACTCTCGGTATCACTTTTATCCTTTTCCTTAAGTAAGGTTAGGTAGTGAGTAACCTCACTAAATCAATTCGTGCATCATATTAAATTATGCTGTGAGTTATCAGAAATTCTATTGATATGTCGTATCTTCTAGAGTTGTTCATGGATTTTTGCTTACTGTTTCACTCGTCTTTGTTACTCCTTTCGTACTTTTCCCCATTAACCCTTTTCTGAACCTTCTATAAATTTAGACTCATTCAACAACTAATTTTATCTGTTTTTTATCACAGTTCACACCACCTTTTTTGTTTAAGAGATAAGTGGCTAGATAGACGCATAATCCACAAGTAATTCAGCTTTTTAAATATCAAGTTGGGCTACACTATTTACCTGCATGTCAGACACATGGTCCGTGCATTTGTCCTTTACGTTAGTTTCTTTAGAAATGTGTAGGCATAAACCAAGATTAGATTTACATGCTGTGAGAAGCTCGAATTAGCAGCGCTTGGAGCTTAATATTGCCGTATTGAGGCTGGCTGCAATAATTTTGGACAATTCTACTTCATACTAGGAAGGACTTGGCTATCCTTTAAGTCGCTCACAAGCTTAGAGCTTTAGAAAAAACCATCGCAATTATCGATGCCATTTGGCAAAATGCAGACCACTCATATGCTGTGAAGACTGAAGGATTTTAGCTAAAATTACTTAGCCTAGAACTAGCGGAACACTTTGAACACCGATAAAAAATATCGAAGAGCTCGTAAACTTGACGATTGTCATTAATAGAAGAGTTCGGTAAGTCTTCATAATTCGAAAATAAAATCCAAATCAATTTGGTACACAAATACACGCCGCATACAAAAGAGATCAATCTTGATAATTCAATAGCTCAGTAAACTTGCTAAGGTAGATACTTAGAAGATTTTGCTCGGTATGTAAATTACTCGGCCATAGACTGCCGAGATATTTCGAATGCCGACCAAAATTTTCAAGAGTTCGAAAGCTCGAAACATGGAAGCTTAACATGCTTGGGATTTTTGGCTTAGTGTAGAGATGAGTAATTACTTAGCATGGGGATGCCAAAATTCATCTCGGTCACACAATTTGGTTACCCGTGGCTATGCCAATGGATAGCTCAAACAATTTGCGAAGTGCTTTATATTTGGTATGACAATATGAACAAGACAGTCATGAGAATTACTTCGGCCAAAAAGAGCTTAGATTGACATGTGAAAGAAAGATTGGCCAATTCGCACTTTGCTGAAATTGCTACTCGGCAGTTTAGGTTTGTTCCAGCTCCTCGGCAACTCGGCATGAAGTTCGGGGACTTATACGACTCGGACAATCTCGGCTTCTCGGCTATTTGTAGGCTGATAGAAAAGCTCAATGTCATTTTCTCAGCATCTTAGTTCATAGCTGCTCGGCATGACATTATCCCGCCTTGTGCAACCTACCTTATACGAACGAAACACAGCTTAGTCGACTACAGCGTGCGTCATGCAAGCATGCAGCTACTTTCACTGCGCACTTCAGAAGATAGTGAGCTCGTATATCTCCCCTCGATTCACGGTCATTCATCTTTTCCCAACAACAAAGAAGATGATGATCGTATGTTTGCAGTTATATCAATACGACTTGATTCAATACAAGAAGAAGCTCATACTAACATTATCGTGGAGTAGCTCGAGCATGACGTTAACATAGCATTTTTTTATAAAAAAGGACTTCATCTCGGCACTGACCAATTGTCCAAGTGCTCGGAAGCTCGGTACGTAAAGGACACTATCGAAATAGCTAGGCTTGCAACTATCAGAAGCTTAATAATTGTTAATGAAAGCTTAGAAATTATAGCTTCCGATCAACCCTTGTGGAGTTCAGCTCGGTTGATAAAAGCTCAAGCTTGTTGGTCCTCAATTCAATCACTCGCAAGAGTTGTTATAGAGAGCTCAAGAATGGATCCTAACTTGATGGACTTAGCTCGGCATCTTATGCAAGGGGAAAGCTTAGCTAGTGAGAAGTTCAGCTATTTAGTGCTCAACGTTCATGAAAGTGTAGCTCAGCTACCTTGGATTTGGATTGATTGCTAAAGTTTCTCGGCAATTACTGTAAATTGCGGCTTTTGGTATGTGCAAAGAAGAATGCTCGTTAGTCACATACAAATTGTGTGCTATATACACAAGAAGCTCGGACAAGCGGTCGCGACTTAGTTCGGTGTTTGAGTTGTTTACGTGCATAGTGTTATGAGAAGTACAATTAGTGTGCTGGGCCATGGAAATAAATCGGCATGATGACGGATATCTCGGATGAGTTACTACTCGGCATGAATCCAAGTCTTGGTAAGTGTAGCTCAGCCATGGATTGCTGAGATGCTTTGAGCACCGACCAAACGCCGGCCATCCGTTGCTCGGCCTAACTAGGGCTTCAATTTTGCTACACAATTACAAAGTACCGTCTCTCCCATCTTCTTTGCAATAGGCAAAACTTCCTCATTGTCCTTTCTCACAAAGGCTAAAATCGGAAAGAGAAAATCCGATGAAACCTCCTCGCTTTCTTCTATGACAAAGGGTTATAATCGTCTCCATTAATGTAAACACATTCTCTGAATGATACACCTTTATAGACTTCTAAAAATGTTGGAACATTTCCAAAATGTGTGCATCGAACTCTAGGACCAACATTGTCAGGCGATGCCTACTTCATGAGGTCATCATGTGCGATGATTCTTATTATTTCACTAACACATGAGAGAATTGCAGCATTACCTCAATTTCGAATGCCTCAAAAGTTCATCTGCCTAAAAATTACAAATCACGACTCTAAGTAAAACTACTGCTTATGAATAACTCAAACTGTGCGCATGCCGCTAGCCATTGCAAATGGTGGCTCGACATAGATAATTCTTCGGTGTCGATAATCCTACTATTGTTTTGAAACCAACAACAAAATTGGAGTAACATTGACAAGTGTTAAAAGAAAACATCAAATGGCTGCCTCTTAGCTGAGTGATGCTGTGGTAGTTACATGGTAGTTTCTTACACTTTTACGATACAAATTAAGAAGTAATGAAACCACTATCACCTTTCCTTGATCAATATAACATTTCTACAAACTGCGCCAATTATTGATAATTGATTTTTGTCTTGGTGTAAGGATACCTACAAAATGAGAAAACAGTTATAAGGGGCACTGAAAAGTGTTTCGACAATACTGCTTCAATGCCTAAATGAGCCTTCTTGTCATGTGGAGAGAAATGTTAAGTAATTAGGAAAAAATGAGAGAGTGAAAGAGAGTCCCCTTATTTAGAGATCTTGTACAATATTTATAGCTACTCCATAAAAGTTATACCTAGATTGAATTATCGGACCGAGCTTAAGAATTGGATAAGCTAATATAAGCTTATGGAATGGTTATAAAAAAATGCTATCAACATCCATCATTTCTACCTTTCTTAGGTATAGGTGCCATTTTGTTACTCTATCCCTCCCTAATGGAGTTGTTAAATAATGTGTGGTAGGGTTGCTATAGATAACTGATCACCTACAATAGGTGTGTCGGTCGACTTAGGAAACGTTACGAATTGATGGCACGTAGAGGGAATGGGAAAACTCAATATTTCAAGTAGTCACGTGTGACGATAGATCAAACTCGATGTTTATAATCGTTTTCAAATTATTCTTGATAAATTGCCTATTTGATCTTCTAAGAAGTGAATTCAATAGAATATCAATGTTTGTCTTAAGTTTGCCAATATTTTGAATGAATTAAATAAGAGAATGAGCTTCCTATTTATAGAATTTAGAAGTCAATATTATCCAGTGGATGGTTCTAAGATGGACAGTTGAAATTGAGCTTTATCATCGAAGCTTACCCTTTTCTTCAGCCTCGATGGGCTTAGACATGAGCTTGAGATTACATAAGGGCTTATAATAATTAATGGAAGCCCATTATTGGTGTAAATAAGTTTTGAGTACATATAAATTTTCTTATAGCCCATTAAAGCCAAATGAACTTAAAAAAACCGTTCTTGAGTTTACTTTTTATACGTAAGATAATTAAGTGAGGATAAGAGTGGAAAAACTAGTTTGGAAATCTCCATTCTGAGTCTACAAAGCCATATCTCTCCAAAACATCTCTAATCCGGCTTGCTTTCTTAAGCTCTATCATTATCCCAAGATATTAGTCCATGATATTAAAATGGGTTAGAAAATCCAATTATTAAAACAACCTTCTATAAATACCTCTTCAAAATACTACATAAATTATTGCTTTTTCAAAAAAGAAAAAAAAAAGAACTACCCTTAAAAAAAAAATGTTTCTTTTTATTTCCTTATATATATTCTTTTGTAAGCATTGCTGTCAAAATCACGATTCTATTCCTACAATTCGACGAGTTTACCATTTAAAGGGACTCTTCCGAGTCAATTTGTGTATAAAATTATTTCTATATAAAAACTTACGTTTTTAACTGGTTTATAAACTCAATTAAAACTTATGTTTTTAACTAAATTTACTAATTCTACATATTTAAGTTGAATTGGTTAAAAAAATGAAAAAATATAACTAAGCTTTTACAAGTCATCAACTATTAAGGCATTACATTGTTTCTTTACCTTATTTTAATTTTTTTTCTTTCTCTTTCTCTCTCTCTCTCTCTTGATAACTTATTTTATGTTCATAACATTCATCTAGATTTTAACTCTAATAGTAAATATTATAAGAAAAACTATATAAATATATTGAAATGTTTCGTTTTCTTTAATTTATTACTTTTAAAAAAAAAATAATGGAAAAATTCTAGCTTCGACTTTATTTGTCCTTCTTTCGTATATATTAAATTATATATTTAAGAATTTTTTATAAGAAAAAAGAACTTAATTTTTTCATTTCTTTATTTTCATTATATATTTCAAGTTTTGAATAATTACTATAAATATATTCAAAATTTTTTAAGCTATTTTACATAAGTTATAGAAATTTACATTTTTAGATTTTGATTTCATGTTTCGA
Source organism: Lumnitzera littorea (assembly GCA_024138015.1). Classification (NCBI taxonomy): domain Eukaryota; kingdom Viridiplantae; phylum Streptophyta; class Magnoliopsida; order Myrtales; family Combretaceae; genus Lumnitzera; species Lumnitzera littorea. The sequence goes on from JAMXBB010000010.1 coordinate 38,223,574, forward strand.
TTCTACCAACTCTGTAATAGTTTTAGGTGAAATAGTAAGTTTAACAACCTTATTTATAAGTTTTCATAAGTGTTACAAAAAGAAAAAATTATGGAAGGGGAAAAAAAAAAAAAACGAACAAGGTATCATAGTAATGGCAAAATAGGAAGAAGAGACAACATTTAGGTTTTTAGAGAAAATTAATAAATTTTATAAATAAAAAGTGAAATTTAATTTCATCGCATGTTAGATTTTTTCATTTTATTCCATGTTTACTTTATACAATAAAAAAAAAATTCATCACTTATCAAAATAACTTTACTTTATAAAACAAAATAGTTTATAAAACTTTCATTTTATTATACGTTTACTTTATAGCAAATTTTCTCACATATCAAGGTAAATTATAAATTTTATAGACAAAAGAAAAAAGTAAACTTTCATCTTATTCTAACTTTATTTTATATTTATTTCAATTTAACTTATTTAAAAATAACACCTTTTCAAAATAGTACATTAATTTTTTTCCAACTTTGCTTTTTTATTTCTCATATACTTTATAAAATAAAAAAATTCTTCACCTATCAAAATAAATAGTAAATTTTATAAACAAAAAGTCAACTTTTATTTTATTTCAACTTTACTTTTACTTTATGTTCATTTCAATTTAACTTATTTAAAAAAAAACATTTTCAAAATACTATATTAATTATTTTTTTTAAAAATGAAAAAAGAAAGTCTACCTTTTTAAGAAAATGTATATATTTCATTTTAACTTATTTAAATCGGATTTTTGCTTAGCTATTCCGTAATTCTTTTTACCTATTTTTATACCATAATATATCCCAATTTACATTTATATTTTTCATATTTTTAAAAATATAATACATATTTGCATTAAGATTTACGTCTATGCATTATGCAAGTATATACTAATGTTATCAAATTTAGATTAATTTTTATGGTTTAAATTAATAACAATATAAAAATGGTTTAATCCAACCATAATCCAATTGAGATTAAACTTTGATTGAATTAGGTTCTACCTGTTTAATTGTTTATCATTATATGTATATATATATATAAATAAGTGAACCATGCAAGATGATCCTCGGTTGAGGCATTTAGCTGAGAGTAGGATCGATAATCGAGATGAAGTCAGAGCTAATCACCGCCGCATGCGGCAAGCTGAAATTGTATCGACTATTGAAGAGGAAAGCAGAAGACAAGAAGGTTTAGAAGCAGAGGAAGAGGATGCAGAAGCATTAGAAGAAAGGAGAAAAATGATTAGGGAAGCTGCTTCAGAGGGAAAAGGGAGACGAAGAAGAGGAAGAGGAAGAGGAGTCTGAATATGAGACAGACTCAGAAGAAGAAACAATGGGTATCGCAATGGTCAAACCTGTTTTTGTCCCTAAGTCGGAGAGAGATACTCTTGCTGAAAGAGAGCGTCTTGAGGCTGAAGAATGAGCTCATGAGGAACTAATGAAGAGGAGACTAGAGGAGAGGAAAATAGAGATTAAGCAGATAGTAGTTGAGGAAATTAGAAAAGATGAGGAAATACGAAAGAACTTGGAAATGGAGGCAAACATTGCTGATGTGGACACTGATGATGAGGTTAATGAGGCTGAAGAATATGAAGCTTGGAAGGTGAGAGAGATTGCAAAGATTAAGAGGGATCGGGAGGACCGAGAAGCAATGTTGAAGGAGAAGGAAGAGATTGAAAAGATAAGGAACATGACAGAAGAGGAGAGGAGGGAGTGGGAGAGGAAGAATCCCAAGCTTACTGCTCAACCGAAGCAGAAGTGGAGGTTCATGCAGAAGTATTATCACAAAGGTGCCTTCTTTCAGTCAGAAGTGGACGACCCTGCTGGAACAGCTGGACCTGATAGCATTTACATTCGTGATTTCTCTGCACCAACTGGAGAAGATAAGATGGACAAGTCGATTTTACCAAAAGTCATGCAAGTCAAGCACTTTGGTTGCAGTGGAAGGACAAAATGGACTCACCTTGTCAACGGGGATACCATTGATTGGAACAATCCGTAAGTTTTCTTCTCTTTTTTGATGGCTTCCAGTGTTCTATCTTTTTTCTTTTCTCTTTTAGAGTATTCTAGCTGCATCTGTTTCTGCAAAGTTGCTATAGTATAATACTGGTGGCATATTTGGTGCCCCCAATTTTACCATTGCATTTTTTCAACCAAGAAACAATATATAGATTCTTTACTGAGAGTGAACTTCACTTCTGAATATGCCATATCGACAAAATGTCTGTTAAAGTGTGCTACACCATATATTATTTATTTCATGGCATATGATTTGTAGTGTGGTGCCATCACAAAATCCTAAGATATTGGACCAGGTGTGTCACTATGAATGTAGATGGTTAGCAATACCAATAATTTTAATTTCTTTCCATATCATCACTTGAATATATCATGATTTTTGGGACAGCCAATGAGTACCTATTAGCTCATACTTGTAGAAGAACCTTTTCCTGTGACCTGTTTTTCTCTTTCTGTTGGATGTATGGGATGCATATGTCTGATAAAACTATGGTGCTATACTTCTTTTTAATTATTTTTGTTTCTTGTCGAACTGAGTGATAATCTTGTTAAAAGTTGACTTTTTTTCTTAGAATAGTTTTGAAGACAAAAAACTTACCCAGTCTATTTCGTATTCTTTGTTTTTTCCTTCTTTTTATGCCATTGAGGACATTTGTGCATTGCTTTTAATTATATTTATTTTGCAGATGTGGTTTTTATAATGAGAACTACTTGCTATAAAATTGAAGTAAGAAGAAATTAGATGGTGATCAAAGGAAAGTGCTTATAATTTGGAAAACTAGCTTTTGGTTTCTGCACAATAGTTTCTTAGTCGGTTAGTCCTGCAATCGATGATGTCCGTCTAGATTCTGGGGTAGCTGCATTCATGTTTCTTCCTGCAAAAGGAAATATTACTGCTGCTTCCTTACTAATCTATTTGGAACTCAGCCACTCTCTTACATGGGATAGAATCAGCATATATTCATAAAAATGTTGTTTCCTTGATATGCCTTTTAGGAAATCTTTTGTCCTCTCTCTCTTTTTTTTTTTAATTTCGAAATTGGATTCTCTGACAATATTCATATGTAAATTTTGAAATAGAAACCTGCTTGAAACTTTGTGTGTTGTTCTTGCAATTGGACATACAGTGATCCTCTCAGGGCGAAATACAATGCCAAAATGGCTGGCATGAATGCCCCTATCGCGAAGCCTAAAGTGAGCGAGAAATTGAAGGACTGGGAATCCCGTTGAGCCTTTCTAAGTGCTGTAGGCCGCGGATGGGGGGCCGACCAGTTCTAGATCCTTGTTCCGTAGCTACTGGAGCTCAGGTCTTTGTAGGCTTCACACATCATGGAAATGCAATGTTGTTTGAAACGTTGCATATAGCTTAATTAGTTCTTAGAGATTGATTTTTGACATGTTCTTCTGGAATCTCCAGTCAGATTACAAGCTTCATACTATGTTGTTCTTCTATTTTTATTTTTACTTGTACTTTGCTCTAAGCTCTTAACTAAATATAAAGGCATCAATACAGGAACCGTGGATGAAAGGGAAGATTTACCTGCCTATGATGTACGGTGAGAAAGAGAGAGCAAGCTCAAAGGTTTAGCAGCTAATTAAAATTGGAAGCAACTGAAAGCTCCATTGGGATGGCCTTTGTAGCTTTTTTACTTTTTCTGTATAGTAGCTTCCGTATGGAATAAAGCTTCAGGTTGATTCATATATACATGAATAGTCACAGCGGTCCCTAGAATCGATTTTGAATAATAACCTCAAGGACCGTCATTTACAAATTTACTTCATTTTAATTATGTCACCGCAATATGCATACTACCATTTATATTCTAGTTGATATAAGTTATGACAGGATCAATGATTCATTTAATCTGTTCGTAGTGTCAAGAAATCTATTTGATAGATTCAAGTAATCTGGGGTCTCAACTCAGCCAGGACGGGGTGTCTATGCATCATCAAGTTTTGATGTGGTGTGACGGTAATCTCTACGCACGCTATGCATGATGAACTCAAGAAATTATTTGATCACATCGTCTGTAAAGTCGAATATTTTGAATAGAATTTTCAGTTCAAGTGTGATACGAGATTATACTTTATATGTTCGGCCTGATGCAATCTAGATTATTTTGTTTTTTTTTTTTCTAAAAAATATATATTTAAGTTGGAATTAAAACAATGATCCTCGAGCTCAAAGTAAGTTAATGGGCATTGTTAAATCCAAGGCAACATCTTTTAAGTAAATATATAGCCAAAGTCAAGTAAACATTTAAGTAGGCAATTCTGCGGGTTGCATGCTGTTTAGCTCCCCATATTTTGGTGGCCTCATAAATTATGGCTGATAGAGGGAAAAGGAATGCTTGATTCTCTGGGGATTAAAGTAAAAGAATTGCATTCACTCTTTTCAAATAAAAGAAGCAACCTATGTAAGATTGGAATTGTTTTAGTATTGAAAGCTACTTTCCCTCTCCAAAAGTTGGACAAGACATGCAATGCAACCTGTGCAAATTGGTAGAACGTAAACCGGAGTGTGGTGAGCAATCAAGATAACTATGTCTTGCTTGCAATGTAGCGACAAACAAGATTCCAAATGGGTTCATGGGAAACGATGGGACACTTTACTAGGATGGCTTTCTTGCATGTGAAAGAACTCGACTGTGATGTAAAAACACATGTATTAGCGGTTTGGCTTCGAACTGTTTTAGTTTCCTAGTGTTTGAAAATGAACGAATGCGTTCAACCATGTCTCCATTTGTTTGCAAGCGGCAACAACACTTAAAAAAGTTATGTCGGGCATTTGTTACAAAATCAAACTAAGTGACATTTCTCTTTACTTCAATAGAAAAAAGAAAAGAATAGTAATGGTACAATATATTTCGGCAGTCTCAAAAAAACAAACAGTATTCATACGTATCAGTTTGACTCTAGAAAAAGGACATTCGAAGTCCCCGATCTGATAATATCACTCCTCAGTTTCCTCAAAGAAAATAAAAGCATGGTTATTTATTTTTGCCGAATTATATATATATATATATAAGCATGGTTAGATTACATGATGCTGTATCTGAATTCATGAACCGAAGAGATAATTAAACACTGAATTATGACATCTTTCATTCTTTCAAATGTAGGACAACAATAAGTAGTCGATGTAAGAATTTTGAATGATAAGGAAGATTGCATACAACAACTAGGTATATATGTTAATAACTGATGCAAAGGATCAATTTAAATAGCAAAACTAGTGGCATAACAACCCTTTTCCATCAAAATTCATATATTTTTCATAGAAATCGTTTATAGGATATCTTAGACTTAAACACCTTAGGCCTATGCTAACTTGCCGTGCCTATACTTATGACCTAGCTCCTTTTCAACTAGGTTTGACCTTCTTACTTATCTAGCTCACCTTAGCGTAGGCCTATTAGATAGCTTGCCCATATATTATAGACTTCAATGGTTGAAAGACAAGGATAAGGCTCAAAGACCTGATCAACAATAGCCTCCTACAATTTAGGACCACATTAGCCTATACATCTTCACTACCCATGACTTATGAACGTGTCTTCTACCTATTAAAGGTCCTCCAATTGCCAACTGCCAACTGCCAACTACGCTCTTCTATAAATACTAATTAATTTCCTAATAGTAAACCACTTCACACTTTGCACCCTTGAGCCTTGCTCTACTTTCTAGCACACTCACTACCTTTCTCTTTGCACTACTAACTTAAGTATTTAAGTGACCACATTGGACAATTCTTTAGTGCCCCTCATTGATTTTTGTTTTGTAGGCTCACATTGTAGCGCAAAGCTTTGATTACTTCCAATCTCTATAGACTAAAACCTAAAGACAACATTTGGCACTATTTGTGGGAAATATACCTCATTTTCTATATAAACATACACATTAAACACTTACCCTAACACTGTTTTTATTTTTGTATCAGCTACCACCATGTCTCATATCATAGACCCTAACAACAACCAATCTGTGAACAACCAGCCCCTAGTTAGGGAAACACTGGAGTAACGCCTAGCTTGAGTAGAGTAGCTACTTGAGGAGTTTGCTACCTATAACAGAGAGCTCTAAGCCAAGCTCGATGAAGCCAAACGGTGCAATAGACAAGCACCTGTGGCATTTGATACTCATACTAGACATAATAACCATTAGTAGTAGTAGAATGGTAGGGATTAACTACTTGATCCCTTAGTGCAAGAACAGTAGGCATGATCTACAGCTACCAATGATTGCGCCTTTGCTGGCAATGAGTATGTGGTTAACTCTTATGGAGCATTGACACACTCTACGACACGCCGAGCTCAATTGGCAAATAATACCGACTTGAATGAGCTTCATATGATTGTAAGAAGGTTCTTTGAACAGTAAGGGAGAAAAGTGGCTTACAAGGCCAAGCTAATCACCGACAACAAAACTCCCTTCACTTGGGGTGTCCAAGATGAGGTCCTACCTCTAAACAATAAACTTTCTTCCCTAGACTAATACAATGGTATTGGTGATCTTAATGATTGCCTTCTCCATTTTTGTACCCTTATGAACCTCCATGGTCATAGGGATGCTATCATGTGTAAAGTTTTTGTAAGCCTTAAAGTTAAGCCAATTGATTATAGGATTGAACTTAAGACTGAACTTAGGACATAAGGTTTTAGGCAATCGGTTAAAGAATCCGATCAAATCCAAATTATAAACTATTAAAAGAAATATTAGTAAAAATGACCCTATAAACTTGAACTTAAGAAAATAAGTAATAAAATGGGAGACTATAAAATTTTTAAATTTTAAGTATAATAATTGCTAATTACCGAAAAGGCGAAAAGTGTAATATAATAACTAATAAATTACTAGAGATAGACTATATGTATACTAAAAATTTTAGAATGACCTAAATAATAATTAGGAATGTTCATGTGTACTCCACATGTATTTACATGTAAATAAAAATACGCGAAATTACCTAAATTGACCAAAAACTAAGTAAATAATTAAAGAAAATTATAAATTAATAATGGAAAAATCAGAAAAAAATTAAAAGAGGATAAGATGATCCAAATCAGGTCGAGGCATTTCAGGATCTGCAAAATAAAAATCAACCAATTAGAATTAAGCAACACAAAAGCTAAAAATCAAGGAAATTGGACAAAGTCATGTCTAATTAATGCATAATAATTACCAAAATCGTCTATAAATAGCAAGAAAAATCATAGAGCTCATTTGAGCAGTTTGGAAAGTGAGAAAAATAGAGAGAGGTGAAAATTGAGAGAAAAATTTGAGTTAGAAAAAAAAATAAGAAAAATTGTACAATTAGGGCCTTTAAAGGAACCCCCATTAGACGAGCAGTTGGAAGTGGATGGCTACCACCACCACACGGTGGTGGCAGCGCCCAAGCCTGCCGACAAGGCCACAGCGGCCGGCGGTGGCCGGAGCCACCCAGATCGGTGAGTTCGATTTCTAGCTCGATTCTTGTGTAATTTTGTAAAAATAGTAAATATTATTAGAAAATTATGAATTTTGTTATTCTGAAATATTTTTGTATGTATTTTTTAGGAAAAATATTATTTTGATAAAAATATGTCCCGTAATATATGGTCCTTAAGAAATCGTGCAAAACTGAACATATTTCGGTTTAGAAATAAATGATCTTAGGAGTGTAGTTTCGAGCCTAAAATTTATGTGTAGATTACTTAGATGATATAGAACAGTACTATGAAGCCCATTTTCAAAAATTAATTTTTGAAATTTTTAGATAATTTTTAGGCCTTAAAACGAGGCATAAAATAAGTAATTTAGGGTTAATTAAGTAATTAAATTATTAATTACTGATTTAGTGAATAAGTATATGTTTTAGGATGTTGAAATCTGATGGAGTATGATACTTGTAGCATTTAGGGTGTTAGATGTAATTATTAGGTTAATTATGTAGTAAATGAGTAATAGGGAAAAATAGTTAATTTTGTAAATTAGGGAAATTTGGAGTAAAATCTGATTTAGGATGAATTTAGACATTTTAAAATGATAATTGATGTTTAGAGATAGTAATTAGAGTGATAGAAATATTAGAAGTGTATTATATACATAATAGATAATAACACATAATATGTAATTATTGGAAATATAATAAATAGAAAATATTATAATAAAAATTGATATTTTGATAATAATAAAAATGTACAATAAATCTAATAGGAAACTTGAATTTATGTAATTATATGAAAAATGTAAAAATTTCTCACATTAGGAGTAAATTCGGTACACTAATACGGATTTAAGTGTACCGGGTAAAATAAATACTGACTAGGGGTAATGATGGTATTTAGGAGATCGGGAAGTAATGTGATTAATTTCACATTATGGGTTGAAACGAATTTCATGGGTTAGAGTATAAAACACTACTTAGAAATCGAACTAGAATCTAATTCAGAAATCGATGCGAAAACCGTACCCGAACCTAACCCCAAATCTAGAATAATCGTAAAAGACTTAAGACCTAGATAATTAAGCATACTAAACCCTAAACAAAATGTACCAATAAGCGTTATAGGATAAAATGAACCTATAATAATTTTATGAAAAACTGAAGCTACGTTTGTGTTATAGGGATGATCGGCAATGGCCTGAGCAAGTCGGACCTCGAGTGAGTAAGCGAGGAGTCAAGGTAAGTTGGGATTAATACAATGCTGTATTTTGAGGGCTTGAGATTATGCTTGGTTGTACTTGTTAGATAGTTGGATATGTACATGTGCTTGATTATGGGTGATGTTATGATTCTGTTTGTTACTCTGGCATGTATTGTATGAAATGATTGATCACCCTAAACTGGACTTAATCAAATATACGACTAGTAATCATAATCGGACATGTATGGTAACCCCGTTAGGGGAACTTAGGACTCTCCGGCCAAATACTGACCCCTTCGGAAGGGACAGCGCAGGATTGCATAATAGTCCCTTCTTCATCTTCAGTTGAACTAAGTAACAGGAGAGGAGGTTGCGGTGAGCGTGAAGTCAGTGGTTCGAAGGTAGTCGCGGGAGGAGCGAGGTCTCTATTGCATAAGCTTGGGTTTGGTCGTGAACTGTTGCATTAATGGTAACTCCTCAATCTGGATTAGAGTGGGCGTAATTTCTCTAATCTCACGACGGGCCAAACAACATTGTGCGATGGCATTTGCTTGCACATGCATTGCACCTAATAAGTTGATTGAAAACCTTGTTGTGTTTTTGGTATAGTTTTAAGTCCTCCATCCTAACTTATTAAGCTGTGGTTGCTCACTTCCCTATAAACGTTGTGCAAGTGCTGGCTAAGAAGCGGCATATAACTACTCTGAAGTTAGCAACTGCTGGATTCTGAGGAGTGAGGAAAAACATTTGAAGAACAAACATATATATTTAAGTTCTAAGCTTTTATTTTAGACTTATTTTTCATTTCTGAATAATGTAATAACTTGGAAATATATTACGGAGAAATATTGTAAACTTTAATTGTAATAATTGAATTATAGTAAATAAATATATTTCCTCACTTTCGTAGACAAACAATTTATTTAAATTATAAACTGTTTACTTCAAAGCGGGTTAGTCATGGACGTCTTGTGTAGATTAGGTCTAAGATAGCGGTTGTAAGGTCAACTTCTATCTTAGGATGGTTTACATGGCGAGGCTGTTATGACTCTGCCGCTTTGGGGCGTGACAGCTTTCCTAGGCACTTTAAGAAAAGCATCTTGAATGTAGTTTAACCACCTACCTGAGAACTCCATCGGCTCCTTTGATGAGCTAGCTCATAGATTCAATCTCCACTTTAAGACTAGCAAGCCCCTATCTAAGTAAACTTCGTCCTTATATCTAATCAAATAGGGTGAAGGAGAAACTTTGCGAGAGTATGTGACCTAGTTTAACAATGCTATGGTTGAGATCCCTTAATTAGATGAGGGAGTAGTCGCACATGTCATACAGCTTGGCATTAGACCCTCTAAGGACTTCTTTCGTTCTATTGTGAAGAGCAAGCCAAAGACCTTGGCCAAATTCTAGAACAAGGCTTAGAGGTACATAAACTAGGAGGATAACATCTATACCAGGCATGATGTCGATCGAGAAAGGTTACATAGAAAAAAGGACAAAGAGAGATTGTCCGTAAAAGATTACCTTAGTGGCAGGGCATAAAGTAAAGCTGAGGGGGAGGGCTTTGGCAATAAAAAGCACTAAGTTAAGCAAAAACCATTACTCCCACCCATCTACATGCATCACATGCCTCTGAACCAACCTATCACTTAGGTATTCATAGAGGTTCGGAGTAGAGGCTAGCTCTAAAAGTGATGCTTCTCCTAAGTTGTACACATGGAAGAGCACCATAATAAAGAGAACCAAAAGAAAACAAAAAAAAGACTAGCAAAGTCTAGGCAGTGATTAACCGCATATGATATATTGATCGATCGGATATGATAAACTAATCGATCTTACTCGGCCTATAATTCATTGGATATGACTCACTGGTTCGAACTATGGGGTCACTCATCACTACTCCTCATTAATATGAATAGATAAAGGTTAAGGGTAATGAGAACACTAGGGTTACTCACAAAGGAAACTTGTATTAATTTGATAATGAGATTTGATTGCTATATACAAAAGAATGGGGTTTATATACCGACCCCATTAGGGTTAGAAGCATATATGAAAAGATAAAAGGGTAATTTACAATTTCAATACATGAAATATATTGAAAAGAGTAAAAGAGACAAAGAATATTCAGTATAGAAAAAGTAAAAAATCCTTATGGAATGTTGTGCCAGAAGACACATATCGTATGGTGGTTGGCACTTTGAAATATAGTACAATCTAAATGAAATGAAGAAAAGAGAGTCCGTAGTTAAAGTGACTTGATCTGGATCAAGTTGGAGCTTAGTTAATTAGCTATTAGAAAGTATTTAGTTTGGACTAGGATTGGATGCTGGTGATTAACTCAGGAGATTAGCTTGAATAGTTGTTTGAAGCTAGTACTCTTGGATGTTGTTTGTGTCATAGCATGTTGCTTGAAAGGTTGGCCTATATGCTTGGCAGGTAGCACATCTTCTTGGTAGCTTTAGGAACTACGGTGATGCATGTGAGAGCTTGGTATTTAGGTTAGTAGTAGAGTGAAATATGGAGGTCGGGATAGGAATTCTTGTCTTAGATGGGGCTTCAAACTAATATTCTCTACGTGAGTCCTTAGAGTCCCTTAGGTTTGCTATACGTGATCGGTCTAAGAAGTTGATTCCTGTCATCTTCTTGAGGGTTGGAAAGATTTGACCTCAAATCTGAAGTGGTCTCCAGTTTCTATTCTTCTTGGGTTCCTGTAGGGTCTTCTTCTTCTGGTTGGTAGGGAATTAGGTTAGACACATTGAAAGTAGAAGAAACACCATAGACCATCAACTTGTAGGGATAGCTTGCTTTGTTTCAGGTGCGAAAATTGCTCTCGGCTGAGGTGAATCCGTATCAAGTCTCCTGAACTAAAAGAAATAGCTTATCGACCTTAGCTACTAATCTCTTGTTGTCTTTGGTTGAAGTTAGCGATCTTCCCTATCACAAACTGGTGTAGCTCTTGCAATTTTGAGGCTTGCTTAACTTTATATTGACTTTAATTGCTATAGGGGCATTGATTGGACCTAAGGGGATAGTAAGATTGAGGCCATAGATAACTTTGAATGGGGTCTTCCCAGTGGTGTTATGGATGGTTCGGTTGTATGTAAACTCTACAATGAGTAGACATAAATCCCAATCCTTTAATTTCTTTCCTACGATAGCTCTAAGTAAATTGCCTAGTGTCTTGTTCACCACTTCAATCCGGTCATCAATCTAAGGGTAGCTACTAGGGTTGATTATAGGTTTGGTTCCAAGTCTTCTCCAAAGAGTATTTTGAAAATAGCTTAAGAATTTGGTATCACGATTTGAAATAATGGTTTTCGATACTTCTTGTAGTTGGACTATTTCTTACAAAAATAAATCAGCAATATATAGAGCATTGGTAGTATAATGGTATGGAATGAAGTGTGCCATTTTGCTGAAACGGTCCGATATGAGGTAAGTGCACCTATCAAATTCTAATATAGTGGATATGAGTTTGAGTTGATCCTTCAGAGACTTTGTGTAGTAATACTAACCTTAACTTTATTATCTAACTAGAAAATTGTGATGTGTTGCATGAGTTAAAAATACTAAAATTAACAAACTTATCTAATTATGAGACTTGACTAAGCAATTTAAGAAGTAATAAAATTAAGAATGACTTTAAGAAGGCAAAAATCTATCTAATTCCATCTCATTATTTTTAACCAGAGGGATTTGTAATTGAAGTTAACACTTTTCTTAAGCATATTGACCTTAAACTTGGATTATTTGTTAGAATCTCTTCACTTAGTAATATAATTTAGAATTACATTAATGTATAACGAATTCCCATATAAAAATAACAACTTTTCAAAAGAATTATACATCTTATCTCTAAGTACACGTGTAATTCTCTTCAATTATATCAAGATCTCATTACTCATGTGATTTCTCAATCATCATATATAATATCATAAATTGATACCTCAAAAATATCAATTAACAATTAAAACACATAATTGAATCAAGATGGAAATTTTATTGAAAATTATCAATAAATCTAATAGTCATATGAAACCTTAGGTTCCACGATCTTAAATACAAGAATCTTGAGTTATCATGATGAAATTAGAAGAAAATTGCAGCAAAATCAAGAAGTAAAATATGAAAAACCCTTTTTGTTGATGAGAAATCTCTTCAATTTTGAAGTTGGTTGATACTTTCACCTTTTTCTCCTTCTTCTCTTCAAGTCTCTTATCTTTTGAATGTCCAAAGTTATATAAAAAACCCTCATAAATCCCTTATTTAATATATTTGGAAATTTCCTTTTTTGTCACCAAGTACAGTTTGAGACATAGTTATGTCATCAGGTTATATAACTTACTAACCTTAAGCACAAAAATCATCTTGGGTGAGATACAGCCTAAGGACATGATTGTGTCCTTAGAAAGTGTAACTTTTAAAGAAAAAATTGTCACTTTCTCCTATTTTACAGATATGTCTTGAGGACATGGTTATGTCTCAAGTTGTGTAACTTCAACATTTCATAACTCATTTATTTGAATTCTGAATTGAGTGAAATTTAATTCCTTTTTTTCGTTTTCAATATGAGAATGCATTCAAACCTTGAAAAAAAAATTTACTCAATTAAATATTGATTTTAAAAAAGAAACAAAAAATATAAGGAAAATGTTATAAAATCACTATGTAAAATGTATTTAAAATAGTCATTATAGTCCACTACAACAAGGATTGAATCTTTTCCCCTAGATGTCTGGGGTAACCTTAGGACAAAGTCTATGTTGAGGTTGGCCTAAGGTAAGGTTGGTGTTAGTAAGGGCATATATTTTCCATAAGGCTCTCTTTTTCACTTAGCTTTCTTACATACCTTGCAACTTCTAACTACCTTATAAACATCCTTAGCTAAACCAGGCTAGTAAAAGTTCTCCTTCAATAGATTGGCCATTTTGGTCTCTAAAAAAGGACTAGATAATCCACTACTATGAGTTTCCCTTACCAATAGCTCATGTATGGAACAACTAGGTATGCACATCTTTCTTTCTTTAAACAGATAACCATCTCGTATATAGAAACCTCCAACGGCAACTTTATCTTTGCACTGTTTGGTAATAGGATTGAAATGGGGGTCATGAGCATATTACTTGGTGATAAGTGAAAATTCCTATAATTTGGTTTACAAGGTGGTTAGTAAGGTTTGCTGATATGACAAAGTATTGGCAACCATGTTGGCATTTGCTTTCTTGTTTCAGATTACATAGGAAAAACCTTCCATGAACTCTATCCACTTGACTTGCCTCTTCAAAAGTTTGTTTTGACCCCGAAGACGCTTCAACAACTCATAGTTAGTGTAAATAACAAACTCTTATGGAAGTAAATAGTGTTGCCAGATAATAAGTGCTCGAAGAAAAGAGTACAACTCCTTTACATATACAGAATAGTTCAATGTAGCACCACTAAGCTTCCCACTATAGTAGGTAGTCGATCATTCTTACATCAGGATGGTACTAATTCTAATGCCTTACGCATCACATTCCAACTCAAATAGCTCGTTAAAATCGAGCAAAGCCAGTATAGGGATAGATGTGAGCTACTCTTTGATTTCTCTAAAGCTCTGCTCATCTCGGTCATTCCATTTGAACCCTTCACTCTTCTTAGTTAGCTTGGTTAAGGGGGCTGTAATGGTATTGAAGTTCCTAATAAATTGCTTGTAGAAAGAAGCAAGGCCATGAAAACTTCATACTTTAGTAATATTCTTCGGCATCACTACTCCAAGATAGCTTGAACCTTCTCTTCATTAGCTCGGATTCCTTCCCCTAATACCACATATCCAAGAAAAACCACTTTACCTTGACAAAATGTACACTTCTTCAAGTTCCCAAATAACTTCTTAGTTAGTAAAATATCAAAAACAAATCAGAGATGTTGAACATGGTTGGTCAGGTTGACATTATACACTAATATGTCATCAAAGTACACGACCACACATCGTCCGATCAAAGAGTGCATCACATAGTTCATCAATTGCATAAATATGCTTGGTGTATTTGTAAATTCGAATGATACAACTAACCATTTATAAAGACTATGTCTTATCTTAAAAGTAGTCTTCCATTTATCACTTGGTCTCATGCGAATTTGCGAATTTGGTGGTAGTTACTTTGCATATTAATCTTCGAAAATATCTTGAAGTTGTAAAGCTCACCTAACATGTCATCGAGCTTCGATATATTGGATATCTATACTTAATAGTAATTCAATTGATTGTTTGGTTGTCAATACACATGTACTACAAACCATCCTTCTTTTGGGACGAGTAGAGCTAGTATAGCACAAAGACTCATGCTCTTCCTCATGTATCCTCTCTCTATGAGCTCATCCTCTTGTCTTTTCAGCTTGGTAGCTTACTCAGGATTCATTTTGTAAGCAAGTTGGTTTGATAGGGCAGCACCTAGCTTTAGATTAATACAATGCTTTATGCCTCGGATTGAGGGTAGTCCCTTGGGTAACTCTTCAGGAAATAGATCTGTAAACTCATCATCAACCTTCGAATCTCATTAAGCACTTCTTCAAGGTCTTTCATCTCTAATAATCTTCTAATTAATAGGAACATAGGCTTAGCCTTTTCAGTAGCTCGAAGCTCTCTTTAGCTCATTACTAATGCCTTCTTTTTACTAGCTTAGGTGAGCTAATAATGGGTCTCATTCACTTGGGTCGACATCATGGGTTGCAATACAATCTTCTTCTCGTCTTTAATAAAGGCATACTTGTTCTTGTATCTGTTGTGAGTAATACGTTGGTCGAACAACCATGGTCTTCCAAGCAATAGATGTGAAGCTCCTATAGGGATGACATTGCACACTACTTTATCCCTATACATATTCCTAACATTGAATGATACAATTACTTGCTTAATGACGTGTAGAGCACTCTAATCATGAAGCTAATGTAGTTTTTAAGGATGGGGGTGCTTAGAGGTCAACAATCCTAACCTTTACATAAAGGGCTATGTGGCGACTTTAGTATAACTTCCTCCATTTACTATGATGGTGCATAGCTGTCCTTTGATGGTATACTTTGTATGGAATAGATTCTCTCTCTAATCTTCCTCGAAGTTTGGTAGGGAACTTAGTACTTGTCTCAGGACTAAGGTAATTACTTTTCCTTAGTCGACATAGACACATGTTTCCTCTTTCTCCTAAACTTTAATCCTTCCAACATTCTTCTCCTCATTAAGCTCATTCTTATTAGTGATATCTATAACATCTCGTCGAAGCACCATGATATGTCAGTTTGGATACTTAGCAACAATGTATCCAAAGCCCAAGCATTTGAAGCACTTCACTCTGTTAGTCTTCCGTCTTGAGGCCTATCCTCTTTCATATGTCTTAGAGTTTGCTTACCCTTAATTCGACTTGGTTGGCTTACTTGGTCCTACTATTCTGTTTGGCTATCATCAGGTTGATCTTTTCTCTCCTTAGCTTAGGAGGACCTCCTTAGTTTGGCATGAACAGGTTGTGGCAGAACAGGGGCTCGGGAAAATGTCAACCCAAGTTGGCTTGGAGCATTTCTCTTCTATTTTTTGACCTTTTGTGCTACCTTAATCAGTTCTTCCAAAGTAATAAACCTTTGTACTTCAATAATATTGTGAATCTCATATTTAAGTCCATAAATGAACCTTGACACTGTATGTACCTTGGGTTCATCTATGTTGGCTCAGATTATAAGCATCTAGAATTCTCTAATGAATTTCTTGTAGTTTGGAAAATGTGTCATGCAAGTAGGTCTCAAGCACAAATCTATCCCTTAATAATCTCTTCATCTCATCCTAAGTTCTTAATCCTCATCTTCCATCCCTTACTTTGGCTACATTTAAATTCCTCCACTACATAGTAATACATCTAGAGAACTCAAGTGCAATCAGTCTCACTTTAATAGCATCTATATATCCATAACAATCAGATACTTTCTCCATCTTCTCTTCATACTCTAAATATTCATTTGCATCTTTACTTTCACTAAAGGGTAGGATTTAGACTTTAACATTATCAAGTCTTTGAGGAGTTCGACATCCTCGCTCTTATGTTCGATAATAATCAACCTCTTCTTCTTCTTCCCTATACTCATTGACATTTATCTCCTCATCATCTTCCTCAATCTCCTCTAACCCCAGCCTTCGTCTAGCAACTCAGTTTGCTACTCCTCTAGCTTGAGGGGGTTAAACTGGGGGATTGGCTCGGCCATGTTGGCCATAACGTCTCTTTAGAATATTTTTAGTTAGGCTATGGTACGGTACACTCTAGGTTGTTGTCTATTAACTTGCATCGTAGTGACTAGACTCTCAACAAGATTAGTGAGTTTATCATTAATTGACCTAAGAATGTTACTACCATTATGACTATGACTAAGCTGAGTACCATTACTCTAGTCACCAATAACACCTTAGACACTTGAATTCGACATGGTATAATACTTCTCGAACAAATTAACAACATAATACGCAACAACACTTCTATCTTATTACTTAAAACCTCTACTAACATACTCTAATACTTTAACACCCAATAATCACTCGAGCAAAACAGAAATGAACTTGCTCTGTTTTCACAATGAAAAACAAAATAACAATAGAAATAACACTTACTAACATACGAACTTCCACTATACAACTACTTCAAATTAACACACTAAAGCAGCTATAGAAGGAACATAGCAACCATTAACACAAACCAAAACTTCATTACAACTTTACACACTTTCTCTTGGAACGGTATTTTGATACTAACAAAGATGATGCGTCTTCGGGATTGTATATGCGAAGGAGCACCAAAACGAAGAGAACCGAAAGAAAACAAAGAAGATTAGCAAAGTCTGAGCAGCTACTGAGTGAATATGACACACTAATCAATCCTACTCGGCTTACCATCCATTGGATATGACTCATTGGTTTGAATTATAAGGTCACTCGTTACTACTCCTTACTAAAGGGAATAGATAAGAGTTAAGAGTAATGAGAATACTAAGGTTGCTCACAAAGGAAACTTCTATTAATTTGATAATGAGAGTTAATTATTGCGTATGAAAGAATGGGATCTATATACTAGCCTCATTAGAGTTAGAAGCATATATGAAAAGACAAAAGGTTTACAATTGGAACGCATGAAATATACTACAATGGTAAAAGAGACAAAGAGTATTCAGTATAAAAAAAGTAAAGAATCTTTATGGAATGTTGTGTTAGAAGACATGTGTCGTATGGTGGCTGATATTCTAAAATATAGTACAATCTAGATGAAATGAAGAAAAGAGAGTCTGTTGTCAAGGTCGACTTGATCTAGATCAGGTCAGAGATCAGTTAATTAGTCATTAGAGAGTATTTGACTTGGATTAGGATCAAGTGTTAGTGGTTAGCTCGGAAAGTCATTTGAAGCTGGTATGCTTGGATGTTGTCTATATCATGGCATGGTTACTCGAAAGGTCGGAATGTTTGCTTAGTTGCATTAGGAACTATAGTGACACACGTGAGAGCTTGGTATTCAAGTCAACAGTAGAGTGAAACATGGAGGTTAGGATAGGAAATCTTGTCTTAGATAGGGCTTCGAGCTAATATCCTCTGCGTAAGTCTTTTAGGTTGATTTTGCATGGTTGATCTGGGAAGTTGATTCCTATTAAGAAGCCTCTAAAGATAAGGGGAAATCCTAACCATCGAAACATGGACAAGTATTGTCAGATCCATGAAAACCATGGCCATACCACAAAGGAATGCTTTTAGCTGAAAAATGCAATTGAATATGCTATTTAGTAGGGCTATTTCGATGAGTATGTGGCAGAATAGAGGAACGTTGATCGCATTAAGGACGATGGGGATAGGGAACATCGGAGTTTGACAGACTAAGTAAGCTCAAGTAGAGCAAAACGACAACCATCACAATAATGGAGCCCTTAATGGAGTCATCAATATCATAGTTAGGGGGCCCTACCTAAGGAGTCAATTAAGCTATAGTAGCTCAGTTAACACCCCAATAGAGGTAATTGTAGTCAAGGAAAAGAGGCAAAGGTGCAACACCACTATCTCCTTTGACGAAGATCTAAAGGGAGTTGACAACTCCCACTAGGATGCCCTGGTAATAGTGATAGGGATCTTGGGCTTCAAGGTCTTCAAGATTATGGTAGACACTAGTAGCTCCATTGGCATCCTCTTCAAACACACCTATGACCAAATGAGGAAGAAGTTACCTGTGAAGATGAAACCATATATTCATGACCTGATTAGCTTTGATGGGGGAATGGTCTAAGCAAAGGGCATCATCATGCTAGACATGGGGCTTGCCGATGACTAGAATGTCGCCTGATGTTCAATCAAGTTCGTGGTGGTAAACTACCCTTCCCCCTACGTTGCCTTGTTAGGATGATCGAGCCTAAATAGTTTTAGATTTATCACATCACCCTTGCACTTGAAGGGAAAGTTCCCAACCCTTATTGGGGTAAGAGTTTGTAGGTATGATTAGAAGCTCTCTAAGGAGCTTTATATTAAGGCAACTCGAGCTAAAGGTGTCTTTGCCTTAGAATCGAGCCTAGAGGAGAAGCTGACTGAGAGAAGCGAGTTAGGGAAAAAGATACAAATGGTGTAGATTAGCGCCGGCCTTAACTAGACCACTAAGGTCTAGGCAAAGACACCTCTAAAGTAAAGGAGGCCATTATTGACCTCATGCAAGCCAATTCTGATAGGTTTGCTTGGTTAGCATTTGATATGCCTAGAATCTCCATGAATCTAACAACTCATAGCCTTAACATTAATGGAAGCGCTAGCTTGTTAAGCAAAAGAAATGACATTTTGCCTTAAAAAAGGTAAGTTGCCATCGAAGCGGAAGTACATAAGTTGCTAAAGGTAAGCTTCGTGTAGGAGGAGTAGTACCCAACATAGTTAGCAAATGTAGTGCTAATCAAGAAGAAGAATGGGAAGTAGTGTATGTGTATCGATTACATTGATCTCTATAAAGCCTACCCTAAAGACTGTTTTCCTCTCTCGAGGATAGACTAGCTAGTTGACTCTATATTGGGAAATGCTTTGCTTAGCTTCATGGATGCCTTCTTAGGGTATAACCAGATTAGAATGGACCTAACAGCTGAAGTTCATACCTCCTTCATCACTAACTTTGGGACTTAATGCTATACCATTTGGCCTCAAGAATGTCGATGTGGTGCACCAAAGGATGGTGACCACTTTGTTTAAGCCCTGGCTTAGGCACAGCATGGAGGTCTACACTGAGGACATGAGTATCGAAAGCAAGCATCTTGTTGACCACATTAAGCACTTGCAAGAAGCCTTCAATTGGATGAGAGAGCACAACATGAAGTTGAACCCCCCAAAAGTGTGTTTTTAAGGTCGGCTTTAGCAAGTTCTTGGGCTTCATGGTAACCCAGTGCAACATAGAGGCTAATATAGAGAAGATCAAGGCCATTAGGAACATGAAGCCCCCTTCAATTAAAGAAGTCCAAAAGCTCACTGGCATGGTAGCCACACTGAGTAGATTCATCTCAAAGAGTGTAGATAGATATGTAGAGTTCTTCAAAACCCTTAAAAATCCTAAGGGTTTTAAGTGGATTCCATAATATGAAGTAGCCTTTAAGGAGCTGTAAGACTTCATCAAGCATCTTCCAATCCTCTCCAAGCTTGTTACAGGTAAGGACCTATATTTGTACCTGGCTGTTAGTGATTAGGGTACTCTCCTTCGTATTAGTTAAACTAGAGGGGAGAGACTATAGGCCCGTGTATTACATCAACCATATCTTTTAGGAGCATGAGGTCAAGTACATTAAATTGGAAAAGTTTGCCTTGGTTGTCATTTTTTTTTGTACATTAGCTAAGGCCTTACTTTTAGGTACACTAAATAGTCGTGCTGACAGATTAACCATTGTATACCTTACTACAAAAGCCTAATATGTCTAGTTGAATGATTAAGTATACGATAGAGCTAAGTGCATACGGTATCTAATATTAATCTCGAATGGCTTACAAAGCATAAGTATTGGCTGACTTCATGGTAAAGTACATTGGAGAGGAGGAAGCACCACTAGAAGATAATAAGTCAGTGTAGACTCTCTATGTTGATGGTTTACCACCTCGGGTGGAGGAGGTGCGGACCTAGTGCTCACTGAGCCATACAAGACTATTGTTTGTTATGCTCTTAAGTTTAGGTTCCACACGAGTAACAACAAATTTGAATACGAGGCCTCGATCACCAGTCTTAAGCTAGGTAAGGAGATTGACGTATAGTACCTTCAGGTATTCTCGGACTTAATGCTTGTCATCCAGTAAGTCTGAGGTGAGCATGAGGCTAGGGATAACACCATGGCAAGGTCCTTGGAGAAAGTAAGGAGTCTTTTAGCTAAGTTCCCCTCATGGAACATCACGAAGATCCCTCAAATGGAGAACTCAATGGCTGATTAGCTATCCAAGCTCGCCTCCATTGGTATAGAGAAGCCTGAGGTGAAGGATAGAAAATTTTTTCATAGAGTACTTACTTAAGAAGAGTATAACTTCAAGTATAGCTACGATCCTAGAGTTCATAGTAGCACCCTTAAAGCTAAGTTGGATGGACCCCATCCAAAGTTACGTGGAGTAAGATATGCTCCTAAATGATAAGAAGGAGGCCAAGAAGTTGAGGAACCATGCTACCAACTACACACTGATTGAAAACATCCTATATTGAAGGGGGGGGGGGGGGGGGGGGGGG
>JAMXBB010000010.1:38865048-38993525 GCA_024138015.1 Lumnitzera littorea
CGGTTGTCATTAGAAGTTTTGAACTTTTCACCACAAAGGTATGTCCCAAATGACTTCTTGACAGTTTTGGTTCCAAAATTGGTGACTTTTCTTTGAAGGGTCTTAACCTAAGATCCTTTGACTTATGGAGTTGATCAACCCCCTTCTTGTCCACAATAGATTCATGAACTTTTATTTGAGCTATCATTTCTGCACAATTGGGGTTGGTCACCAAATCTTCATCTCCCTTTTGCAAGCAATAGCTCGAGGAATCCTTGGCAAGCGTTTCCTGCACACATTTAGAAATAACGACATTAGTGGCATTAACATTGTGACATATGTCCTCTAGGTCAAGAAATTTGTTTGTTGCCTCTGGAGTTTTAAAAACTATTTCATCATCCCCGACCCGTAATATCAACTTATGCTCACTAACATCAAAAACAACCCTAGTAGTGGCTAGGAAGGGTCGACCTAAAATGATTGGCACCTCAATATCTTCATCAATATCAAGTATCACAAAATCCACGAGAAAGATGAATTTGTCTACTTGTACTAAAACATTCTCTATGATGCCCCTAGGGTATGTGATAGACCTATCGGCTAATTGAAGACTCATGTGCATTAGTTTAGGTTCTTTTAACCCTATCTTTTTGAACAATTTATACGGCATCAAATTTATACTGGCTCCTAAGTTTACCAAAGCATTATCTATTGACAAATTGCCAAGCATACAAGGAATAGTGAAACTCCCTGGATCGTTTAATTTTTATGGCAGCTTTTTCTGGATAAGTGCCGAGCATTCCTCGTTTAATGTGACAGTTGTAAGCTCCTCTAACTTCCTCTTATTCAATAAAAGATCCTTTAGAAATTTCGCATACTTTGGCATCTGCAAGATAACATCAACAAGACGTAAGTTAATATGCAATTGTTTGAAAATATCAAGCAATTTACCAAATTCCTTATTTAGATCAGTGTAACTTTGCTTAAGGCGCTGCGGCTAAGGGATGGGAGGCTTATACTCCTCCACTTTCAGTGGTTCCATACTTTCTTTTGATTTTAGTGTCTTTGCATCTTCCTTTTGGTTGACTTCCACTTCCTTCTCAACTACTTCCCCACTATCCTTCTTCTCCACCTATAGTTTTCTACCACTTCTCAAGGTCACTACATTAACATGTTCCCTGGGATTAACCTCGGTATTCCCTGGGAGTGTCCCTTGTGGTCTTTCAGAGATTAGCTTCGCAAGTTGACCAATTTGGTTCTTAAGATTGCGATTGGAAGCCTCTTGATTTCTCAACAATGATTCAATGTTGGATAAACGAGCTTCATTGCCTTGAATATATTTTGTGAGAAGTTCTTCCACACTGGACTTCTTTTCTTGAGGGAGTGGAGGTGGGAATGGTCTTTGAAATCCAGGTGGGCCAAAGTTGGTCTTCTGTTGGCCTTAGTTTTGGTTTCCCCATGAGAGATTGGGGTGATTCCTCCATCCTAGATTATAAGTGTTGCTGTAGGGGTTATTTTGTTGCTTAGGTGAATTTCCTAAATAATCTACCTGTTCCAGTTGTTCTTGTGCTCCATACCCCTGTATACCAAAGTCACTTACATCCGATTGCACTTGTTGAGGGCCAACAGAGAGTGCATCAACCTTCTTACTTAATAGGTCCACCTTGGCTACCAGAGCAGTGGTCAAGTCCACCTCATAAATTCCCCTGGCCTTTTGCTTGGCTCTAGTGCTTTCCCACTGATAATTGTTCATCGCTATTCCTTCAATCAGGTTTTTTGCTTGCTCAGGTGTCTTTGTATTCAAAGTACCTCCTGCGGATGCATCAATCATCTATCTTGTAGATAAATTAAGACCATTATAGAGGGTCTGAATTTGCATCCATAATGGAAGGCCATGATGTAGGCACCTCCTGAGCAAGTCCTTAAACTACTCCCAAGTGTCATATAGCGTCTTCGCTTCCAATTGAGCAAAATAAGAAATATCATTCCGAAGTTTAGCGGTCTTTGCAGATGGGAAATACTTCTCCAAAAATTTCTTTACCAATTCATTCCAAGTTGTGATTGAATTTCTTAGTAAGGAGTTCAATCATTATTTTGCTCTACCCCTTAAGGAGAAAGGAAATAGCCGCAGTCGGATGGCATCATTTGTGGCTCCGTTGATTTTAAATGTATCACAAATCTCTATAAAGCTAGAGATGTGGGCATTAAGATCTTCATCTTGGAGACCGTCAAACTGAACATATTATTGCACCATTTATATAATGTTAGGTGCAATTTGGAAGTTATTAGCCGCGACGGTTGGCCTTGCGATACTAGAGTCAGCTCCAATAAGTGTAGGCCTTGAATAGCTGGACATGGTTCGATTAGCTTCATTCCCGTTGTTAGCCATATGTGGTGGATCTTCTTGCTCAATGAATTGAGTGTTGGCCTCTTCACCTTCTTCCTTGATTTCAATGATTGACTCGTCGTCTATAGTCGCCACAATTTGTCCAAGACGCGATCTCAAATTTTGAAGAGTAGTTCTCTCAATTTCAGGATCAAGTTCTACCAAATCTTCTGGGTTGCTTCGGGTCATGCACTACAAGGGCAATAAATATAAAATCAATTGCAGCTCTAGGTAATAAAAATAAACGATGAAAACAAAAGAAAAACAAAATGGTCAAAGTAATAAAGCAACTAGTGTTCTTAATATCGTAAATCCCCGGCAACGGCGCCAAAAACTTGATATTAGGCAAGTGCACCTATCAATTTTAATATAGCGAATGTGAGTCCGAGTTGATCCCTCAGAGATTTCGAGTACTAATATTAACCTTAGCTCTATTATATAACCAGAAAATTGTGATGAGTTGAATGAATTAAAAATACTGAAATTAACAAACTAAACTAATTATGAGACTTGATTAAACAATTTAGAAAGCAATAAAACTAAGAACGACTCCAAGTATGCAATAACGTATTTAGGAATTATTTCCCCTAGTGTTTAACATGTGATCTTTTAAAATATAGTCAATTCAGTTTCTATTATTCTTAACCAGAGGAATTCACAATTAAAGTTAATACCTTTCTCAAGCATATTAACCCTAATCCTAAATTATTTACCCGAATCTCCACTTAGTAATATAACTTAGAATTACATTAATGTATAATGAATTCCCACACAAATAATTAACTTTCCGGATAATTGCACTAGTTGTATATGAATACCCACTTTGATAGTATCAATATATGATATTATGCATGATGATTGAGAAATTGCATGTGTAATTAGATCTTGGCATAATTGGAGAGAATTACATGTACACTTAGAGATAAGATACATGTTTTTTCCGGAAAGTTAATTATTTGTGTGGGAATTCATTATACATTAATGCAATTCTAAGTTATATTACTAAGTGAAGAGATTCCGATAAATAATTTAGGATTAGGGTTAATATGCTTGAGAAAGGTATTAACTTTAATTGTGAATCTCTCCGGTCAAGAATAATAGAAACTGAATTGAATATATTTTAAAAGATCACATGTTAAACACTAGGGGAAATAATTCCTAAATACGTTATTGCATACTTGGAGTCGTTCTTAGTTTTATTGCTTTTTAAATTGCTTAATCAAGTCTCATAATTAGTTTAGTTTGTTAATTTCAGTATTTTTAATTCATTCAACTCAACACGATTTTTCGGTTAGATAATAGAGCTAAGGTTAATATTAGTACTTGAAGTCTCTGAGGGATCGACTCGGACTCACATCCGCTATATTAAAATTGATAAGTGCACTTGCCTGATATCAAGTTTTTGGCACCGTTGACGGGGATTTTCGATACTAAGAACACTAGTTGCTTTATTACTTTAACTATTTAGTTTTTCTTTTGTTTTCATTGTTTATTTTTATTACCTAGAGCTGCAATTGATTTTATATTTATTGCCCTTGTAGTGCATGACCCGAAGCAACTCGGAAGATTTGGTAGAATTTGATCCTGAAATTAAGAGAACTGCTCTTCAAAATTTGAGATCGCGTCCTAAACAAATTGTGGCGACTATAGACGATGAGTCAAATGTTGAAATCAAGGAAGAAGGTGAAGAGGCCAACACTTAATTCATTGAACAAGAAGATCCACCACACATGGCTAACAACGGGAATGAAGCAAATTGGACCATGTCCGACTATTCAAGGCCTACACTTATTGGAGCTGACTCTAGTATCGCAAGGCCAACCGTCGTGGCTAATAACTTCTAAATTGCACCTAACATTATACAAATGGTGCAACCATATGTTCAGTTTGACGGTCTCCAAGATGAAGATCCTAATGCCCACATCTCTAGCTTTATAGAGATTTGTGATACATTTAAAATCAACGGAGCCACGGATGATGCCATCCGATTGCAGCTATTTCCTTTCTCCTTGAGGGGTAGAGCAAAATAGTGGTTGAACTCCCTACCAAGAAATTCAATCACAACTTGGAATGAATTGGTAAAGAAATTTTTACAGAAATATTTCCTACCAGCAAAGACCGCTAAACTTAGGAATGATATTTCTTGTTTTGCTCAATTGGAAGCGGAGACGCTATATGACACTTAGGAGCAGTTTAAGGACTTGCTCAAGAGGTGCCCACATCATGGCCTTCCATTATGGATGCAGATTCAAACCTTCTATAATGGTCTCAATTTATCTACAAGACAGATGATTGATGCATCCGCAGGAGGTACTTTGAACACAAAGACACCTAAGCAAGCATAAAACCTGATTGAAGGAATAGCGATGAACAATTATCAGTAGGAAAGCACTAGAGCCAAGCAAAAGGCCATGGGAATTTATGAGGTGGACTTGACCACTGCTCTGGCAGCCATGGTGGACCTATTGAGTAAGAAGGTTGATGCATTCTCTGTTGGCCCTCAACAAGTGCAATCGGATGTAAGTGACTTTGGTATATAGGGGTATGGAGCACAAGAACAACTGGAACAGGTAGATTATCTAAGAATTCCACCTAAGCAACAAAATAACCCCTCTACAGCAACACTTATAATCCAGGATGGAGGAATCACCCCAATTTCTCATAGGGAAACCAAAACCAAGGCCAACAGAAGACCAACTTTAGCCCACCTGGATTTCAAAGACCATTCCCACCTCCTCTCCCTCAAGAAAAGAAGTCCAGTGTGGAAGAACTTCTCACAAAATATATTCAAGGCAATGAAGCTCACTTATCCAAAATTGAATCATTGTTGAGAAATCAAGAGACTTCCAATCACAATCTTGAGAACCAAATTGGTCAACTTGCGAAGCTAATCTCTAAAAGACCACAAGGGACACTCCCAGGGAATACTGAGGTCAATCCCAGGGAACATGTTAATGCAGTGACCTTGAGAAGTGGTAGAAAACTGTAAGTGGAGAAGAAGGATGGTCGGGAAGCAGTTGAGAAGGAAGTGGAAGTCAACCGGAAGGAAGATGCAAAGCCACTAAAATCAAAAGAAAGTATGGAACCACCGAAAGTAGAGGAGTACAAGCCTCCCATCCCTTACCCGCAGCGCCTTAAGCAAAGTTACACTGATCTGAATAAGGAATTTGGTAAATTGCTTGATATTTTCAAACAATTGCACATTAACTTACCTCTTGTTGATGTTATCTTGCAGATGCCAAAGTATGCGAAATTTCTAAAGGATCTTCTATTGAACAAGAGGAAGTTGGAGGAGCTTACAACTGTCACATTAAACGAAGAATTGTCGGCACTTCTCCAGAAAAAGCTACCATAAAAATTAAACGATTCAGGGAGTTTCACTATTCCTTGTATGCTTGGCAATTTATCAGTAAATAATGCTTTAGCAGACTTAGGAGCTAGTATAAATTTGATGCCGTATAAATTATTCAAAAAGCTAGGGTTAGGAGAACCTAAACTAACGCGCATGAGTCTTCAATTAGCTGATAGGTCTATCACATACCCTAGAGGCATCATAGAGGATGTTTTAGTACAAGTAGATAAATTCATCTTTCTCGTGGATTTTATTATACTTGATATAGATGAAGATATTGAGGTGCTAATCATTTTAGGTCGACCCTTCCTAGCCACTGCTAGGGCTGTTTTTGATGTTAGTGAGCATAAGTTGATATTACGGGTCGGGGATGATGAAATAGTTTTTAAATCTCCAGAGGCAACAAACAAATTTCTTGACCTAGAGGACATATGTCACAATGTTAATGCCACTAATGCCGTTATATCTAAATGTGTGCAAGAAACGCTTGCCAAGGATTCCTCGAGCTATTGCTTGCAAAAGGGAGATGAAGATTTGGTGACCAACCCCAATTGTGCAGAATTGGTAGCTCAAATAAAAGTTCATGAATCTATTGTAAACAAGAAGGAGGTTGATCAACTCCATAAGTCAAAGGATCTTAGGTTAAGACCCTTCAAAGAAAAGTCACCAATTTTGGAACCAAAACTGTCAAGAAGTCATTTGGGACATACCTTTGTGGTGAAAAGTTCAAAACTTCTAATGACAACCGCATCTAAGCTAAAAGCAGACAAAATGAAGAAGTTTAGGCTACATGAATTTGATAAGTGGCATAATAAGGAGACAAACTATGGAAGTTAAGCACCAATGAAATGGAATTGGCAAGGTCGATGGCTTAAGGGTAAATTTATACTCGTATGGAGAGTTCGAAAGCGAGATACAGGAGGAGTCCTATCTCCACCTGAATGAAGAATCATGAATGACGAGACGTATCCCGTCGAGCTATTGACGTTAACTATAGCATTTCTTGGGAGGCAACCCATGTCTAACTTTGCTTACACTTTAATTCTTTTAGTTTATTCCATTTTATTTTTTCTTTGATTTAGTTTTGCTTTGCTTCTTTTATTTGTTTCAATTTTAGCCATAGGCTTTTCTTTTTAGTTTCATTTTTTCTTCTCTTTAGTTTTCTTTGCCTTATTTTTCTAGTTTAAGTACTTTTATTTCTTTAAGTTTCCTTTATTTTTAAATTAAATTCATGAATTTAGGCTAACCAAAAAAAAAAAAAAAACATAACAGAAAGTTACACGGCTTGGGACACGACCGTGTCCCAGCCCGTGTCCATCCAGGCCCCTTTAATCTGCTACATCCATAGCAAGTTATACGGGCGTGGGACATGATCGTGTCCTAGCCTGTGTTCGTCCAGTTTTCATGCATAGGAACAGAAAGTTACATGGGTATGGGACACGGTCGTGTCCCAGCCTATGTGAGTCTAGAATCTACGCAGAAAAACAGAATGTTACACAGGCATGGGACACGGTCGTGTCCCAGCTCGTGTCTGCCCAGGTGAGACACGACGTACACAGGAAGTTACACGGACAAGGGACACGATCGTGTCCCAGCTCATGTCTGCTTAACCTTACACGATTTTGCACACGCCCGGTTTATTTAAAACACACACACTCTCTCACACACTCACAATCCAACAGATCTCTCTCGCATATTCTCTCTTCTCTCCCTCTTCTCCCCATAATTCTTGACATTACAAATCCTGATCCAAGTAAGTCTCCTTATTGATTTTGCTCTATTTTCCTCATGGTTTAGGCAGTTTAGCTACTTGAAATTTTGATCTTGTGTGCATTGGTTCTTACATTTGGTCTGCAAATTTATTTTGTTATTTCATAAATGCCATGCACCATTGCCTTGTGTTTCTTGATCTTATATGCCTATATGATGCCTCATCTAGTTAGCTATTCATTGTGCTCGCTCAATTCCAAATTTTGTTGGCTAATTTGTTAATCCTTATTCATTTATGCTAGTTAGGGTTAGTAATATAGGAAAACAATTCTAGGTCATTTAGCGTCTTTTATATGTTGGGACGCCTGTGTTTCGAGCTAATTGTAGTGTTGTAAATCTATTGTAGTGTAGTAAATCTATTGTAGATTTAGTTAGATGCATTTGCAAGTTATTTCTTTTCTACCAACTAGTTTTCCAGCTGCACTCCATATGTTTGTTTAAATGCCCCAATGAGAATTCTGTTAACATTCTTCACTATTACTCTTATTTCCCTCTGCCTTCTTGAACTACGTATGACAAGGATGTGCATTTTTGATTTGGTTTGTTGATTCTTTTCAGGTATTCAAATGGCGAATTGTGCTAAGCTTACCGTTCACCGGAAATCAAAATTTGCAGCATCCTCTTTATCACAATCAGGAGCAACAGTTGAACCAGTAGCCACTCTCCCCTCGATGGAGCACCCAATGCTCCAATTTAAGGAAGACTACCAGGTGCAATGATATAATTTACTTCAGAATAAGCCTTTCAGCAAGACCCTTCGGCTGGATTGGGATGTTCTCGCTCAATTAGAGCTCACCACAGAAATGAAGGAGCTCTTGGATGGTACCATTTGGGAGCGCTTTTTATCTCTTGAAGCTCTAATTTATAAAGAGCTAACCTTGGATTTCGATCCCTCTTCTTAGTTCATAATTTTTTGTATTGTCTTTTATTGGCCAAGGCATGTGAACTACGATATATAACGATGATGCTTCTTCATTTTAAACTTCTTCCTTAATTTTTGACTGATAGGGAAGTATTAGTTTCTTTTCAATTCATATTCTTCCTTTTTCCCTATGCTGCTTTTTCTTGTTTCATTTCTTGTTGCTATGCTTTCTTAATTGTACATTGAGGACAATGTACGTTATTAACTGTGAGGAAGGGATATATATGAATTTGTTACTATTTAGGAGACAAATTATTCACATTTGACCCAATTAATTTTTAAGTTAACTTGCAATAGGTGATTAATTGGTATTAAGCCAAATCAACTATGTCATCTTGATTATTATTGATCTTATTATACTTTACTAGAATTGATTAGTGGTGAGTATTCCTGCCTGTCACGCGGGCGACCCGGGTTCGATCCCTGGCAACGGCGCCAAAAACTTGATATCGGACAAGTGTACCTATCAATTTTAATATAGCGGATGTGAGTCCGAGTCGATCCCTTAGAGATTTCGAGTACTAATATCAACCTTAGCTCTATTATCTAACCGGAAAATTGTGATGAGTTGAATGAATTAAAAATACTGAAATTAACAAACTAAACTAATTATGAGACTTGATTAAGCAATTTAAAAAGCAATAAAACTAAGAATGACTTCAAGAAGTTAATAACCTATTTAGGAATTATTTCCCCTAGTGTTTAACATGTGACCACTTAAAATATATTCAATTCAATTTCTATTATTCTTGATTGGAGGGATTCACAATTAAAGTTAATACCTTTCTCAAGCATATTAACCCTAATCCTAAATTATTTACCGGAATCTCTTCACTTAGTAATATAACTTAGAATTGCATTAATGTATAATGAATTCCCACACAAATAATTAACTTTACAGAAAAACATGTATCTTATCTCTAAGTATACATGTAATTCTCTCCAATTATGCCAAGATCTAATTGCATATGTAATTTCTCAATCATCATGCATAACATCATAAATTGATACTCTAGAATTATCAATCAACAATTAAACAACATAATTGAATCAAGAAAAGATAAAAACTTTATTGAAAATTATAATTCAACCCAAGAGTCACATGAAACCCTAGGTTCCATAATCTTAAATATACGAATTCTAAGCTGTCATAATGAATCTAAAAACGAGTTCCATCAAAAACATAAAATAAAACATGAAAAACCCCTTTGATTGATGAAAAATCTCTCCAATCTTGAAGTTGGTGTTGCTCTTGCCTTTTTCTTCTCCTTCTCCTCAAGTCTCTTCTCTTCTCTCGTGTTTCGTTCGTCTTCTCTAATGTCTCTCTCTTTTCAAACCCTCATATGTCCTTTTATATATATATTATAAGGATTCTGTTTTCATCACCAGACACGGCCTAGAACATGGCCATGTCCCCAGGTCATGTAACTTTCTGACCTTAGCAAATTTTTCTAGACGGACATAGCCTGGGGACATAGCCATGTCCTAGACTGTATAATGTCAAAACTTCATAACTTCTTCAATTGAACTCCGAATTGAGTAAAACTTGATTCCTTTTCTTTGTTTTCGATCCTAGAATGCGTTCAAACCTTGAAATCATAATTTCACTCAATTAAGTATCAATTTCTTTAAAGAAAACAAAAAATGTAAGGGAAATACTATAAAATTACCATGTGAAATATGTTTAAAATCAGAGTTATCAATAGCTGAGTTATCAACAAAATTATTATCAAGTATAGATATCTAATCTCGAGACTAAATGATATGCTTGATGCATTGCATGGGACAAAGGTATTTTCAAAGATTAATCTAAAGTTGTCCTACCATTAGATCTAAATATAACCTAGAGATGAGTGGAAGATCGTGTTCAAGACAAGGCACAAATTGTATAAGTGGATGGTGATGTCTTTTGGTCTATTTAACGCTCTAGGAATATTCATGAGATTGATGAACCATAAGCTCCAAGATCAGATTGGGAAGTTTGTAGCTATCTACTTTAACTACATTCTTGTATGCCTAAAGAGCTATTGTGAGCACCTTCAAGTTGTCTTTACCATTCTCTAAGCTGAACAACTTTGTGGGAACTTATAGAAGTGTATATTTTGCTAACCCAACATGGTCTTTCTAAGATTTATAGTAAGTAGAGACAAAGTAAGAGTTAATATAGAGAAAGCTCAAGCTGTCTTGGAGTGGTTGGTGCCAACTTGTTCTGCCAATGTTCGTAACTTTCATAGACTAGCTTCATTTGACACTTTATTAAGGATTTCAATACTATAGTAGCTTCTTTAACTAAGCTAACCAAGAAAAATGTTGACTTTAAGTAGGAAGATAAGGAGTAGAAGAGCTTTGAAGAAGTGAAGAAGAAGTTGACCTCTACACCAATCCTTGCTCTCTTGAACTTTAAGATGGTCTTTGAACTAGAGTGTGATACATTAAGTATTAACGTAGGCGTCATGTTGATGAAAGAAGGCCAACTCGTTGCTTACTTCAATGAGAAACTAAGAGGAGCCACCCTTAATTACTCAGTCTATGACAAGGAACTTCTTAGTTTAAGCTTTGACCATTTGACAACACTACCTACTACCAAGGAAGTTTATCATTTGCACCTACTATAAGTCAATGAGGCACATAAAGAGCCAACTAAAGTTATCGAAGAGATAAGCAAAATGGGTTAAGTTCATGGAAGGATTTTCATATATCGTAAAGTACAAGAGGGGATTGGCTAATGTAGTCATTAACACCTTGTCTAGAAGACATACACTTCCTTCTAACCTATAAATAAGACTGTTGGGGTTTATAAGCATCAAGGATTAGTATGTTCATGACCCATACTTTGGTTTGATCTATACCTGAAGTGTTGAAGTGAGGATAGTTGATGACTACTTTGTAGAGAATGGATATCTATACTGAAGAGGCAAGTTGTGAATCTTCATATGTTATACAAGGGAATTATTGGTGAAGGAAGCTCATGTAAGAGGATTATGTGGCCACTTTAGAGAGAAGAGAATGTATGAGTTACTGAAGGCTAGATTCTTTTGGCCTAAGCTATTGAGTGATGTGCACCAAGCCATTAAGAGGTACACTACTTGCCAGAAAGCTAAGACTAGAGTGGAGCAAGGAAGAAGCATACCCTTGGCCATGCAGAGTCAACTTTAGACTAAGCTGAGTATAGACTTTGTCCTTAGCCTACCAAAGACTGCATGAGGAAAAGATTCTGTAGTTTTCATCATAGATTGATTCAATAAGATGGTACACTTTATGCCTTATAACAAGACTAATGATGCTTCAACTATCTCTTTTCTATTCTTAAACGAGGTCATTAGGCTATACAGAGTTTTAAGGGCATTTTCTTTGATAAAAACTACAAATTCTTGAGCTATTTCTAGAAGAACTTATGGCACTACCTAAAGACCATGCTACTATTCAGTACGTCATGCCACCCACAGATAGGTAGACAAACCAAGGTTGCAAATAGAACCTTGGGTCTATTCAAAGCTACCTAAGAAGAAACCTCTCAGATTGGGACATATCCTTATCAATTGTGTAGTTTGCATACGGTGAAGTCTTTCATGATATCATAAGTAAGATACCCTTTGAAGTCATTTGTGGTCTCAACCTAAGCTACCCCTCAATCATATATTAACGTAAGCCAAATCAAGGAGACCCTGATGTTGAAGACCAAGCTTAAGCTTTATAATAGATACTAGAAGGTGATTAACCAACTCACCCGAGTTGTTGAGAAGCTTTAATAGATAAGTCATGGGAGGAGAGGAAGGCAATTCCAACCAGGTGAACTTACATAGTTGCATGTGAGCAAAGAATGATTTCTAAACAAAAGGAAATGCAAGATATTTGCCTAAATTGAGGGATTTTTCTACATAAGAGAATAGGTTCAATAAAATTTTGCTAAGAATAGTAGTATTAAAGCATGGAAAGATGAAGAAAGACAGAGAGTGGAACCCTTTGTATTACTTTATCCTAGAAAATTCTTCTAAAGGAGCTCTCTTGAAAACTAAATCTAGAATCCTATTTATTTTTTGCATGCATATTAGTTAGAGCTGCTAGAGGAGTATAGAGCTTCTAGCACGTTCAATATTACCCACTTAAGCCCTTATGTGCCAAAAGAAAAAGCCTAATAGGAAAGCTCTTTGAATTTGATCCCAAATCTAATCAACCTGGAGGGGACAAAGAATCGATCTCGTAGACCATTCATTTGTGCCTAAGCTAGGAGACTTAAGAGCATAGCACAACAAATCCTCTCCCTTCACCCAAGTCCAGATGAGACAACTTTGTTGTGTTATTTTAATCCATCCTACTACCCGACCTATTCTGACTCAAGTCCAAACCATGTTAGATCTCCTAAATAACTCAACTAATCTAACTGTTAATTCATTTGAGCTACTCTTGTCGAGTGCCAACTTGCTTGGACATCTCACTAAGCTTCTCCCAAACCCTGCCAATTCGTTATATAAGCTAAATCCTCACTTAAGCAATAGCACCACTGATAGGAATCAACCCCTTAGATCGATCACGTACAACTGAGCTAAAGGACTCTAAGGACTCTAAGGACTCGCTTGGAGGATACTAGCTTTAAGTTATAGCTAAGATGGGGATTCCTACACTGAGCTAGCCTCTTGCTAACCTATTTGTTAGATCCTCACATGTATCCAACATGCTCCTGCCTAGCAGCGTATTCCTAATCCAGAAGACAGCCTAAGAATAGCCGAGCCGAGCTCCCCAACCGACTACTAGCATCTGACTTTAATTTAGCTAACTTCCTTACTAGATTGATTGGCCCCCGACCTGCTCTAGATCAGGTCAGTTGCTGACTGTAATGCTTCCTTGTTTCTACTTACCTTATATCATATTCCTAATGTGCAACCACCAGGTGACATCTGTCTTCCGACACAACAATCCAGAATGATCCTTTCTTTTTTCATACTGAATATTCTTTGTCTCTTTTATCCCTTTTTAGTATGTCTTATGTAACCTAGTTGTATAATACCCTTTTGTCTTTTCATACATTTAAAGTAACCTTAGTGGATAGGTATATAAACCCCCACTTTCTTGTATGCGAACGATCATCTCTTCAACACAAAAAATATTATTTTCAGCAACCTTAGTGTTCTTGTTATCATTCAACTCTTATATATTCCCTTTAGTAATGAGTAGTGGTAAGTGACCCTTCAGTTCTGACCGATGTGTCATATCCGATGGATTGTAGGCCGAGTAGGATCGAATAGTATGTCATATCCACTTAGTAGCTACCCAAGTTTGCTAGCTTTTCTTCTATTTCTTTTTCAGTTCGTTTTGTTGTAGTGCTTCTCCATGTATCCAACCCTAGAGACACATTAGCTTCACTGGTATTAAAGCATGGTTCCGTGAAGGAGTATGTAAAGTTACAGTAAAGTTTTGGTTCGCTTTACTGTTTGTAAGTACTGTGTTCCTTCCATAGCTATTGTAGTGCATTGCTGTGATAGCAAGAGTGGTTTTATTGTTACTCAGTCTTTACTCTATTTTTCATTGCAGAAACAAAGCAAGTTTGTTTCTATTTTATTTGAGTGATTATCTGGTATTGAAGTTGTTAGCAAGCTATTAATCCATTTGAGAAGTACTGTACCATATCTAATTCAAGTGTACTGGGAGTTATTGGTGACCAAAGTAGTAGTGTTCAACCTATCATGGTCATAATGGTAATAACACCCCAAGGTCGGTTAACGATAAACTTGACAAACTCACAAACCTTGTTGAGAGTCTAGTTACCGTAATATAAGTTAACAGACAACCCCAAGGTATACATCAGCAAACCTATAGGAAAATGCCTCTGATAGACACTATGCCCTAAGCAATCAAACCAATTACCCAATTCGATTGCCACGAGCTAGAATAGTAGTAGATGGAGATACTAAACAAAGACTAGAGTTGGAGGAGATTGGGGAAGATGATGAGGAGTTGGATGTTGAAGAGTTTGGTGAAGAAGAAGAAGTTGAATATTACCGAGCATAGGGACGTAGACGCCGAGTCCTTCGAGGGTTAGACAATATGAAGGTACAAATCCCACCCTTTGGTGGAAGTAGAGATGCAGATGAATACTTAGAGTTAGAAGAAAAGGTCAAAAAGGTATTTAAATGTTATGGGAATAAAGATGCCATTAAGGTCTAACTTGCTGCATTGGAATTTACTAGGTATGCTACCATGTGATGGAAAAATCTTAATGTAGCTAGAATAAGGGATGGAAGACGAGGTGTTAGAACTTGGGATGAGATCAAAAGATTGTTACAAGGTAGGTTTGTACTTGAGACCTACTTATAAGATACGTTTGCGAAATTGCAGGAGCTATGCCAAGGAAGCTGATCTGTCGATGACTACGTAAGAGAGTTCCAAATAATGATTCGAGCTGATGTGGAAGAACCAGAGGCTCCTACTATGTCGAGGTACATTTCTAGGCTTAAGTGTGAAATTTGCAATGTTGTGGAAGTACAGAGGTTTTACACATTGGAAGAGGCCATCAAGATAGCGCGAAAGGTCAAAAGGCAAAGAAGAAGTGTTTTGAGCTAACCTAGGCCGACACTCTTATGAGTCATAGTACTACGTTGACCTATACAAGCCGAGTTGAGAAGGCCATATAGGGCCAAGGAGAGGAATGACCGATCTAAAAACAGTCGAGGAAACTAGTAAGGTTAAGCCAATCATCTAGGCCAAGTCGAGAGTAGGTCAACCTATAGGACATATGAGAAAGGGTAGACCTCCAGACGAAAGACTAACAAAGTAAAGTGCTTTAAATGTCTAGGCTTTGAACAAATGGCCACTGAATATCTGAACCAATGCATTATGGTGCTTTGAGGAGATGTAGTGGATAGCACTAACGAGAGCGAGCCAGAGAAGAAAGATGTTGGAAAACTAAGACTGAAGAGGAAGAGGAGATTTGTGTTTATGTCAACCAAGGAGAAGTGATGACCTAAGTCCTCAAGCGAAAATTGAGTTCCTTGCTGAACTCTGAATAGGACCAGAGGGAGAATTTGTTCCATACCAAGTGTACCATCAAAGACCAATTATGTACGATTATAGTGGATGGAGGAAGTTATACTAATGTGGTCACACAATCCTTTGTGCAAAGGTTAGGTTTATCAATCTCAAAGTACCCCCGACCTTATAAGCTACATTGGCTTCATGATAAGAGTGCTTATACGTAACTGAACAAGTGGCCGTACCGTTTAGTGTTAGGAATGTATACAAGGATGCAGTAGTGTGTGATGTCATCACCATGGGAGCTTCACATCTATTGCTTAGACGACCTTAGTTATTCGACCGATGTGTTGCACACGACGGGTATAAGAACACCTATGCCTTTGTTAAGGATAGAAAGAAGATTATGTTGCAACCTCTAACTTCGTCCCAAGTAAATGAAACTCATAACTAGCTCACCCGAGCTAGTAAGAAGAAAGCCTTAGTTATGAGCCAAAGAGAGCTTCGATCTGCTGACAAGGCTGATGAACCTATGTTTCTATTGGTTAGGAGATTGTTGGAGATGAAGGAATTACAGGATGTTCCAAAAGAGATCTGAAGCTTGCTAAATGAGTTTTCCGACCTGTTTTCAGAAGAGTTGCTTAAAGGATTGCCACCAGTCTAAGGTATAAAGCACTGTATTAATTTATAGCTAAGCGCCGCCTTACTGGACTGACTAGCATACAGGATGAACCTTAAGCAGGTTACCAAGTTGAAAGAACAAGTGGACGAGCTCATAGAGTGAGGTCATGTGAGGGAGAGCATGAGCCCTTGTGTTGTACTAGCTCTGCTCATTCCAAAGAAAGATGGTTCATTGTACATGTGCATTGACAGTTGAGCAATCAACCGAATTATTGTCAAGTACAAATACCCGATACTAAGGCTCAATGACATGTTAGATAAGCTTTAAGGTGCCAAGATATTTTCAAAGATTGATATGTGAAGTGGCTACCATCAAATTCGTATGAGGCTAAGAGATGAGTGGAAGACTGCCTTTAAAACTAGGTACAAACTCTACGAATGGTTGGTTATGCTGTTTAGACTTGTAGACTCTGTAAATTTAACCTTCTAAACATGGTGTCGAACTCGAGTATCGTAAATATTTCCCTAAGTCGATAAGACCACATAAAATGAAAACAGGCTAAAATTTAAAACTCGGAACTTAAAACGAACTTAAAAGACACTATTATATGATTTGGAAGCCCTGATTATGAAAGAAAACCCCAATCCCTACATGCGTATACTTTTAAAAATGTAAATCTAAACTTAACAGGGACCGTAAATATCAAATCAAAAAATTTTTGTAAAACTCTATAAAATTATCTTAATGCTTGAAAAGCCATAAATCAATAAAATTATCAATAATTTTGGGAAATCATCTAAAACTGATAACAAAAAAATTAAGGATTATTTCAAGTAATAATAAACAACGAAACTAAGCTAGTTAAAGGAATAAATTAATAAATTTACAAAAATTATTTTACTTGTATACACAAGTAGCCCCACAATATGTATATATATATATAAATATATTATTAAGCAATTTCCTTTTCTTAATCTATCATATGATATATATATATATATATATATATGTTGCATAATAAAGTGGTGTTCCTAAATAATTAAGGCAATCGATCCTCAAGCTCCTAAGTGTAAGTAAATTATTCCCGAGTTGGTGAAAGATCTTAAAACATACATAAACTCACTCAAACCTTAAACCTTAGGATAATCAGAGACTTATAGCCCTAAATAAATAATTAAAAATATAATTTCAATGAATTTTATTCAACTCTAGAAAACTCTAAAATTTCTTAAGAGGCAAATCATAACCTATAAATTAATTTGAGAACCAAACCCTAAAAGAATTTTATATAAGATAATTCCCCTATTTTCACTTATAAGCAATGTTATGTATGGATAAGTTGTAAACCCTACTTTATAGTGGATTTGTGATTCAACTAAGAACACTTCCCAAATGTTCCTAAGGATAAACTAAGCTAAAAATTCAAGTTTACATTTAAAAATGAATTTAATTTTTCCAATTCGAAACCCTATCATCGATAAAACTCGAATACAAAAACCATAGACTCTAAACCCAAAACCCTAAAACAATTAAGGACTTGTAACCCTAAGCGGCTAATTAAGAATTTAGTTTGAATAATTTTATTCAACTCTAGAAATTTTCATAATTTTATAAAAATTAAATCATAACTTACAAATCAATTTAAGAGGCAAACTCCAAAAGAATTTCATATAAGACAATCTCCTTATCTTCATGCATAAGATGTGTGCACATGAATAAGTAAACCAACCAATCATCCTAAATAACTTATCAATTGATAAATAAAAACCCTACTTTTAGTGGGCCCATGATTCAATCAAAAGTACCATCTGAACGTTCCTAAGGATCAACAAAATTGAGAATTTAAGTTTACATTTAGAAACAAATTAAATTTTTCCAATTCAAAAACCAATTATCAAGAAAACCTGAGCTTGAAGAACTACGAGCTCTAAACTCACTTAAGACCCTAAACAATTAGGGAATTTTGACCCTAAGTCACTAATCAATAATTTAATTTGAATAATTTCATTCAACTTTAGAAATTTTCAAAATTTTATAGGAATCGAATCATAAAGTACAAAACAATGCAAGACAAAAATCCTAAAACAATTTCGTATAAGACTA
This sequence comes from Lumnitzera littorea, assembly GCA_024138015.1. NCBI lineage: Eukaryota > Viridiplantae > Streptophyta > Magnoliopsida > Myrtales > Combretaceae > Lumnitzera > Lumnitzera littorea. Next base: position 38,883,149 of record JAMXBB010000010.1, read on the forward strand.
TGCCCTTATCTTCATGTCTAAGCCTTACACATAAATAAGTAGACCAACCAATCACCTTCGATGACTTATCAATTGAGGGTTGGAATCATTTATCAATTGATAACTTATCAAAATCTAGTGATAAGACATTTTCCTTATCACCCCTTCACTTATATTACATATGGGCAATTTTTTACAAGATTTCATATGCTTAACTTCATTAAATGAGACAAGACAATTCCATAACCCCATAGGACACTAAATGGCATATTTGAACAAGGAGAAGAGGGGGGCCATGCTTTTGTCTTTCAAACATCAATTACTTTCCCTTACACACCACTATTCACTTCTTAATGCTTACATCATCAATAATTGCAATTGTTGACTTTTGTATAAGTTACAAGAGAATCAATTCAAGCTTCTTGCACACACTTTTTCTCATTCAAAAATTTGCCACTCTCTCCCTCTTTCACTCTCATTTTCACTTCCTTTTCTCTCACTTTAAACACAAATCAAAAGATGAAATTCAACCCCACAAAATTCCTCAATTTGTCCACCGCTTCTAAGTCCCACTCATGGCACTCCCATTTCTTTTTCTTGTGTCATTTTCTTCCAACATCTAAGCTCTTTTAGAACCATTAGAACCTTCTACAAACCCCACTCCAAAGGATCAAACAACTTGGGTTTCCAAAAGGTTGCAAAAGGAGGAAGCAAAGTTAAGAGCTTAAGTGGAACCTTTGTGTATGACCACCATATTTTGTTTTAAGGACGAGTAAGTATTTCTTGTGATTAGTGGGTTAGTGTTTATGTTAGGAGACTTTGATTTCTTGAAGATATGAGTATGATTTTAAGTTGTTATAACACCAAAGACTATTCTAAGAAATAAACTCATGAAACCCTTACATGAAGTTGAAACATGAGCATGTAAAGTTGGTGTTTTGTAAAGATACTTGTTTAACACTTTGAATGGAAGATTTTAAGTTGAAAAAATCTTGAAACGAGAACTTGAATGGAAGATGAGCATACTGGACGTGAGGATTCAAAAGTCATTTGAATGTTGATTTTACTTCCATTATGTTAAACATGTTCAAATCAAGTCTTAAGTTAAGGAAAAATTCAGTACATAAAGTTTTATGAAGAAACCAACTTTGTATGACACAAGTTAAGCAATGGAAGTTGTAATAAGTATAAGATCTTCTATTTCTTTGTGTGAAGCATGAGTCAAAGAATCATCTTACAAAAGAAAAGTTAAGTTAAGATTTGGATACAAGTAGTTTAAGTGCATGATCTAACACCTAAACTTAAGGAAATGATGAAACAAGTTGAAAAACCAAGAGAGAACCCCTTGGAATCATCATGACCAGATCTGGGACATGGCTAAAAGACACTTAAAAATATAATAAAAGTAAGTGAACAAAGTGAAAAGATCAACCAAAGCAAGTATAACAAGTATACTAAGCTTAAAACTCTCAAAAACAAGCCTAGAACTTTAAGTTGGGCCTTCATTAAAATTTTGACCAACACTTTAAAATATTAAGAGAGATTATTTTGAAGCTCACAAGAAATCCACCTAAGACTCTATAAGCCCACCAAAGTCACTAACTTTAGTTTGAACAAAAAACAAGCCCATTTGACAACTTAAGCCCACTAAAGAGCCCATGAAGTGGTTGTTAGCCTTAGGAGTATAAATCAAAGTTGTAAATTTGATCTCAAGGAGTATTTTGAGCTTAGGATAAAACCTTAAGACCAAGCCTAAAGGATTTCTCAAGTTACTAAAAGGCCTATTTACCAAATAAGGCCCAAAAGCAGTCCAAAACATGAGGATTGCTATTGTTCTGACCCATGGACAGATTTTCGTGCCTCATTTTGAAAATCTAACCTCACCATGTTAAAGTACACTCGAAAATGATGAAGATTGACTATAAGATCATAAAAATTGGATCTAAAACGAGAAAGTTATACACGATTAAAGTTTTAAGTAAAATCGGGAAAAATTATGAAACCAAGTCAAAAGTATAACTTAAAGGGTTTTAGCTTGGTTTTAGCTTAGTTTTCTAGGTTTTATTTCAAATTCTTATAGTATCGTATTTGCGATGTCCAGGGGACTCGGCTTTTGGGAGACAACCTATCCTAGATTATTTTGATTGATCTACATGGCTAAGTGAGTAAATTCTCGATGACTATTTACTTGATTTTGGTTGTAGAATAAATGCACCTAAACTTATATATATAAATTTGGATGCTTGTGGGATATGGAAAACACATGTGTATGAATTTGTGGATGAATGCGATGACTTGTTAATTATATATAATAATGGGAATTGTTTGTACTAATATATACATGCGAATTGTATGGAATGAAATTGTCTGATCACCTTGAAAATCGAGTTAATCACTTATATGATTAAGAAATCAAAATGAATTATGCATTCCCCATATTGCATACGAATAACACCGACTGCCGCTTTACGCAAGAGATGGGAAGGGATTCATAGGAGAACGTGCCTCTTGCAGGATTAGGCACTAGCTATGTCATCATATATATTGAGTCTTTGTCCTAAGCTGATAAGCTTACTAGGCGTTAGGAGACGCCAACCATTGGCGAAGGGCTGAGTCTTGTGGCTTCTGCTTAGGGCTTATGTTTGTAGATTGTGGAAACCACTACATCGCTAGACTTGGGATTTTGAAAATATGATTTATTATTCGGTAGTGAAAGTATATATATGTATATATATACATAGTTTTGTTTTGACTTAAGCACAATAGTGTTAATGAATTAAAACCTAAGGTCTAAAACCCGAATTTTGGTTTAGGTCGGTTAATTATCTCCAAACCTCGACTATAGGGGGCATAATTCTGAGTCATATGCAGTTCCTAAGTCATTGCATGCGTTGTTTGGCATACTAATTGTTTATGCATTCATATGATTATGCATCTAATAAATTTTGTCATGCAGTATTGATGAAGGTAATTATCTCACTAAGCGTAAGCTTACACCCCAACAGTTCTTTTCCTTGCAGGTTGGTCGATAGTTGAGAATGGGATAAGATTCGAGTGCAAAGTGCTACCTTTGAATCAGTATGATGAAAAGCTTGTGTAGTTAATTCAGAATGCTTCGAAAAACGACTAATATTTCAATTAAGTTTAGTATCTTTAGTAGGTTTAGAATTTTCTGGAATTGTCTATCTTATTTCATTATTTTAGTAAGGGATATCGATTCTCTATGATTCTAAGGAATTGTGAAAAAATGGTTATTCATAATTATTTATATTATATAATGAGTCAATGAACTAAAATTGAAAACCTTAGCAAATAAATATTTAGAGTTTTGCAATCTCTGACTTGTGAGGCCATTTTCTTATCATGGATGCACACGTGATATGGAAATTCTAGGCAATACTACTAAGCCCCTCTTAGGGTCGCTATAAGACTTACTAATGTACCCAGCACATTCATGAGGTTAATGAACCATGTAATGGGCCCCTAATGGGGAGATGTGTGGTCATGTACTTTGATGATATATTGGTATACAGTGTTGACCATGTTCAACATTTTCATGAAGTATTTGACATTTTATGAATCGAGAAGTTGTATGGGAATGTAAAGAAGTGCATGTTCTGCCAGAAAGAGGTGATATTCCTAGGGTTTGTACTATTAAGGAAAGGGATCTAAGCAGATGAGGAAAAGGTTCGAGCTGTTCTGGAATGGCCGACACCGAAGAATGTCACTGGGGTCCAAAGTTTTCATGGCTTAGATTCTATCTATAGGTGATTTATCAAGGACTTCAGTATGATAGTTGCCTTATTGACTGAGCTGACAAAGAAGAGTGAAGGATTTAAGTAAAATGATCAAGTTGAACAGAGCTTTAGGGAAATGAAGGAGAAGCTTACCTCGGCACCTGTCCTTTCACGGCCAAATTTTGAAAAACCCTTCGAATTGGAATGCGATGCATTGGGAGTTGGAATCATTACTGTCTTGATGTAGGAGTGACGACCTGTTGCTTACTACAATGAGAAACTGAGTAGCCCAGCCCTAAACTATTCTGTATACGAAAAGGAGTTGTACTCCCTTTTCTGAGCACTCACTGTTTGGAAGCACTATCTACTACCATAAGAGTTTGTTATTTACATTGACCACGAATCATTGAAACATCTTAGGAGTCAGAACGAACTCACAAAGTGACAGGCTAAGTGGTTGGAGTTTATGGAAGGGTTCTCATATGTCATTCAGCATAAGAAGGAAAGTGCAAATGTAGTCACTAACGGTTTATCACAATGATAAGCTTTGCTGACCACTTTGTAAACAACACTATTGGGATTCTCACTCATCATTAAGCAATATGCTACTGACCCTCACTTTGGTCCCGTTGTTGAACAATGCCGAGAAGGGATAGTAGTTGGAGGATATTATCTTAAGGACAGCTATCTATTTAAGGATCGCAGGCTATGTATTCTGAACTGCTCTATGTATGAATTATTGATCAGAGAAGCTCATAATAGAGGATTATCTAGTCATTTTGAGGAGACCAAGATAACCAACCTGTTAAAAGAAAACTTTTATTGGCCTAGTTTGGCTAAGGATATCCATAAGGTAGTCTGTAGTTGTAAAGTGTACAAGCGTGCTAAGGAGAAGAGAGAACCCCATGGAGAGTACATGCCATTGCCAATACCTACTTTACCTTAAGCCAACCTTAGCATAGACTTTATTTTAGGGTTGCCTCGAACATCCAGAGGAAAAGATTCTATTTTTGTTGTGATGGACCGCTTCAGCAAGATGGCACACTTCATTCCATGCCATCAAACTAACGATGTTATATATATTTTTGATTTATTTTTGTAGGAGATCATCCGACTACATGGAGTACTAAAAACTATTGTCTCAAATCGGGACACAAAATTTTTGAGCTAATTCTAGAGAACTCTTTGGAGAAGACTTGGAATTAAACTTGTATTTAGCTTCAGTAGCCACCCTCAAACTGATGGCCAGATTAAGGTAGTAAACAGGATGTTAAGTAACCTACTCAAAGTTGTCGTGGGAAAGAACTTGTGGGATTGGGATCTATACCTACCAGTTGTAGAGTTCACATACAATCGAACTATCTATAGTATTACTGGGAAGACCCAATTCAAGGTCATCTATGGCCTTAACCCTATCATTCCCCTGGTTATGATTGGCACCCTAGTAGCTAATGAAGAGAGTCAATCCGAAGTGGACTAAGCCTAAGAATTGCATGAGCCACACCAGTCTATAACCAAGAAGATCACCAAGTTCAATCAGAGGTAGCATGAAATTGATAGCCGAGGCTGTCGAACTATTTCTTTCCACCTAAGAGACATGGTATAGGTACATCTCAGTCAAGAACGATTCCCACACTTGAGACAAAACAAACTATCTCCTCGAGCTGATGGACTGTTCAAGGTCTTGAAGAAAATTAACTGCAACGCTTACCAAATTGAGTTGCTTGATAACTATGGAGTTTCTTCCACCTTTAATGCATTCGATCCGATCCCTCAACAACCAATAGAAGAAGACCTTGCAAGTGCCCTAAAAGAAAGAGCAAAGATTACTCTAGATTTGAGGATAAATCTTTCTGACCCCTAGGCAAATGATAAGAATCAACCCCTCAGATCGATCACAAGCAGCCAAGCTAGAGAACTCCAAGGACTCGCTTAGAGGATACCAACTCTAAGTCATAGCCGAGACGACGATTCCTACCTCAAGCTAGCCTCTTGCTGACCTGTCTGTCAGATCTTCACAAGTGTCCAACATACTCCTACCCAGCAATGCATTCTTAATCTAAAAGATAGCCCAAGACTAGTAGAGTCGAGCTCCCCAACCAACTACTAGCATCTAACTTTAATTTAACTAACTTCCTTACCAGATTGATTGGCCCCTAATCTAATCTAGATCAGGTCAACCCCTGGCTGCAACGCTTCCCTGTTTCCACTTACCTTATATCATATTCATAATGTCTAGCCACTAAGTGACATGTGTCTTCTGACACAACATTCCAAAATGATCCTTTCTTTTTTTATACTGAATATTTTTTATCTCTTTTATCCCTTTTTAGTATGTCTTATGTAATCTAGTAGTAGAATACTCTTTTGTCTTTTCATACATATAAAGTAACCTTAGTGGATGGGTATATAAACCCTCACTTTCTTGTATACGTGATCATCTCTTCAATACAAAAATTATTTTTTGAGCAGCCTTAGTGTTCTCATTATCGTTCAACTCTTATCTATTCCCTTTAGTAAGGAGTAGTGACGAGCAACCCTTCAGTTTGGACTGGTGCATCATATTTGGCGGATTGTAGGCCAAGTAGGATTGAGTAGTGCATCATATCTACTTAGTAGCTGCTTGGGTTTGCTAGCTTTTCTTCTGTTTCTTTTTTTATTTGTTTTGTTGTGGTGCTTCTCCATATGTCTAACCTTGAAGATGGATCAGCTACCTATCTTAGACAATTTCGTACCATGTATGATTGTTATAGCAATATTCTTTTGTTTCTTTAAAGATTTACCCTAACTTTATGTGTACATCCATTATAGTATTTTCCCTTTTAAACAAATGCCCCTTTTTTTCTAATTAATCATCATTCTGATTTGCCTTAGAATAGTTCGATATTAATACCCCCACTGTAATTAGTTGCATCATCATCTAGAATATTGAATATACCTTATTTTCCTCTTTAACTTGTTCTTATTTTTACGATTTCATTTTACATCTTTAGCTTTTATTTAGTACATTGAGTAAGAACTAGTGATGAGCAACCTACTTAAGTTGGTTAATGCGTCATATATAGTGAGTTACTTAGTTTGTGAGTGTTCCCATGGGGTATCATATCTACGAAATATCTTATGAATGTACTTACCCTTCTAATTTCCCACATATATTCGAACCATGCATGGTTTTGACCTACCCTTGATATTGCTCACACTTGTCTATTCTTGCAACAACATATCAATCATTTATCTTTTTGACAAATGAAAACCATCGTTGTTGCATTGGTTCATGATGCAAGACCTTAATTTACCTAGTTATCAATGAAGCCTTTCACACATGATATGACTTTTTTGAAATATAGAGCCATCTCTCCAATCTTTGTACGGGATGTGATATAGTTAAAGTCCATAATTATCTTTGATGACTATATATGAGATATAATACCTTTAAAACTAAAGCCCTTACAGATTCCATAGTATAGCTATTATTGCTACCACAATGCATGACGTTTTATTAAGTTTAAGTGTAGGTAACACCACCACCTAGCATTCCTTACTACTAGTCTATAATAAGGAAGTCTAGTAGAGCTAACATGATTACCATGACCCCATAAGCACATAAAAATAACAGACATCGCTACTTAATGTTCTTTAATTATGAGATCAAAGCAATCTCAATAGTAACAAGTTGAAGTGACTTCTAAACAAGCTTTGCAATTGTAATTCTATAAAGTCAAGGTTAAAGCAACATCATTCGTGAATGATCAAAGTGATAATATCATGGTAATTGTTGTCATTCAGTAAAAGCATCCGCTTCAAAGCACACGATGATTGCAATGCCTACTCTATGAAATTATTCATGAGATTGAAGCAACTTAACTATGAATTATCAAAGTGAGCCTACGGTAAGTTAGACAACCATAATGCCTCCATGCAAAACTCGAGGTCAATGCGACCTCATCTTTGAATGATCAAAGTGATCATCACATGGTAGTTGCTATTGTTCGATAAAGGATCCACTCTTAAGCATATAGTAGGCATAATAGCCTTCTTCCAATCTTCATCTAATTACGAGGTCAAGGTGCCTCAATTGTGATGGATTAAAATTATCCAACAATAAACTAAGTAGCATTAACCCCATTTTACTTGATGCTCATAGTAATCTCCATTTAATTATGAGATTGAAGCATTCTCAGTTGTGAAGGTTTAAAGCAAGCTTATAGTAGGCTTAGCAATTGTAATTTCTTACTTTTCAACTTTTGATAAAGTAAGTTGAAGTGACTTCAAATTGATAAGGACTAAAGCAATCTAACAATTATCGAGGCTGGCATAAATAAACTAACTCCTTTTACACCATCCATTGTCACTTAGTGGTAATGTATGCTCCTTGACATATGATTAACATTCTACTTGACATTTTTTATCTTCATAAGAGTTAATACAACTCTAAAAATGTGGCCTTGCAAGACAAATGAGCACATCTCTATTCTCAAGGTAAAAAATTTAACAATAAAGGTCAAAGTGACCTCCTAATAGCCAATTAATGTCATTTGGTATTGTAATTATTCAGTCACTAAAGAACAGCTCAAAGTGGTCATTCCTTCCACATAATTTAGGCTTACTCCTAATCTTAAGATCGAGGTGATTTCTTCTAGAAGCTATTGAAGCATCCCTTTGCCACTAATTAATGAGTTTTGCTATTCTCTTATGCTTATAAAGCGTTCTATTGGCTTAAAGTTGTGTCACTAAAGGAAGAGATTGAGGCACTCTCATCTCCCATTAGTACTCTCTTGCAATTGCTATAATTAAAGTAATCCTTATGATGTAAAGTCAAGGAAAACGATGTAAAGTCAAAGTAATCTACCCGATTTCGTCTTGCCTTTGTTTAGGTCGAAGCGATTTGCTATTATAAACAATGACACTATCTCCTCATAGTCAGTTGCAACCACTTAGTTGAAGTATTGCTCCTATGTACGCAATCAACTTAACAAACAAGAAGTTAAAGCTATCTTGCCATCAAATCTTATTGTCAATAAGACATGTAGCTAATTTACAAAAGAAATTCAAGTACTTCTAAGTCTTGCCAACATTATTAATGTTGAGTAATGGATTGATCTTATATAAATAGTTTAAGGAGTCAAAGCTACTCAAATCAAATTTAGTCCTTGGTTACTTGATTGTAGCATCAGCATCCCTAACTATGTAGCTAATCTCGTAGAGCTAACGAGAGCCTAATGCATCTATCTTATGAACATTTGGCTATGACCTCAATATTCCTAAACACAATGTTCTTTATGATATACAACTTGGTAACTCATTAGCTTATACAATAACAAAGGAAAGATATAGTGAAAGTTGATGCCAAGTGTCCCTTCGGTGTTTCGCAATTCCTCCAATGGAAAATGATCTTGTAAATTAACTGATGGCAACGTGGATTTTACCTACTTGATAAGCTGAGAAAGTATACGAGTTATTGTATAATGAGTTGCTACCTTGTCTTGTAATGATGCACCCACTAATTGCACGAGAAGAAGCTAATATTTAACTTCAACATGTGAGATAATATTTAAAGAACTTTCAAATTTTCATTTCATTTGAACGGTACTTCGAACTTAATAGAAAAGCGTTTTTTTAAGGATATTATTAGTCATTTGATCTCAATGACTGTTATCCCTAATGATAGCCTTGCATACTTGGTGTAGATGCTTGATTGAGTGCTTCGTTTAAATGTTTGACTCCATCTCTTATGGATTTGTATCTCTTTTAGTTGAAGTTGCTCAATTGACACTTGATATCATTAAATACTAGTCACACACTTACAAAGCATTAAAACAGAAGGCCGTTATTCTTAAGTAAACCTATCAAAATCATTGAAGGAGCCTAGCACCTAAAGTGGAATCCAAAATTTTACCCTTATTGAACTCTTAAACACTAGCTTTGCATCTAATATTAATGATGACAACATGTTGAAGCAAAAAACTCTCATAGGTAAGGGGGCTCCTATCTTGCTGACTTTACTAATGTTAGAGCACTTAAATAGATGACTTAACTCCTAAATTGATATCCTCAAATGATGTTGACTCCTAATAACTATTAAAGTCAAGATTAGGCCTATATAATTGATTTGTGATGTTGAGAATCCCAAGTAACACTTAAAGCTATTCTTGAGCCTCTTTGAATGACATAATTAGACCTTAAAGCAAGAAAGCATCGAGAAATATCCTACAAGGAAGAAAGAAAAAAAAAAGAATTATTTTTATTATTAAAACAAAGGTACAAAATTCATTCTTCCAAATGGATGATTGTACAAAGCTTTCCAAATGGAAATTGGCCAATTAGATGTACAAATCTTATAGTTGTCTTATACCATCAGCCATGGCTTATAGAGTTATCTTCTTCTCTAAGATGACTTTAAATGCCCAAAACAACCTTTAAGAAACACTGAAAATTGAAGTTAGAAACAAGTTTGAAGAAGGTCTAATGCAAAATTAATAAGAAAAATGGCACATAATGGAAAATACACCTAAGTTATTTTACATACAAGAATTACATGAGAAAGGAATAAGAAGTAAATTAAATCATTAAGTCTTGAAGCCCATTTTTTCGTCAAGGAAAGCCATGCCTTAATTGTCATCCAACAAATTAGAGTCAAGTCTATCCTTATGGATTATATAGAGCTAGGCCATATAAGCCTCTCTAGTCTCCATAATTACACAAGTCTAGTATATCTAGATGTAAGGTACCTAAGAATTGTCTTGAAGTCGACAAAGCTGGCTATGGTCTGGAATAAAATGCCAACAACAAAGCAAACTTCATCCTATGCACTGTACAATTCAGCCTAAGTGATCTATACATGTGTTAGCCTTCTATGTTAATTGAAGTAATAGTCAATTCATTTTTAAGAGAAATCATATACATAACTTAGCTGTTATGGTCAAAAGCAATTAGGAAAATGCATGATAGATGATAATTTAGTGAAATAATGAATTGATAAAGGACATGGAAGCACAAATGAAATCACTTACTAAGTTTACTATGAGCATTTTGATGTGGAATTCTATCGAGATACAACTAAGTCTTGACACTTAAATTTACTTAGATATAGAGGAAGTGTTTGTTGTTAGTAAGTGACTTTAAGAGAGAAGTTTCTCATCTAAAGTAGAAAGGCAACACCCTTTTATAGATTTAACTATCTTTTTAGAGAACATGAATTTGCATACAGTCACAATGTTTTAAGAAATAAATCTATCCATTAGATTTAATTTGAATCAGTTACAAACTGGTTTAAATCCTTTATCATGATTGGATATGACTTTTACACTTAAAACTCATCAAAAGTTTGATGGAAAGTTGCAACTCTGTAAAATATAATGTTCTATAAATTTTTACTATCAGATACAAAAGGTTTAGACCATTCTAAAAAGATTCAGAGAATGTTTCATTGTTAAGCCAAAATGGTCCAAACCATTTCAAAAAGGTTCTAACGATTTTTCATTATCAAATTTAATTTTCCTTCAGCAAAGGATACACCAACCCCTTTTACAAAGGCCTAATCCTTTACTAAAATATCATAAATCCTCCTCTTTTATCTCATAATTAACACGGGTACCATCTTAATCAATTATTGAGCTTTTCAAACACAAATTTTATAACTTAAAACACATAATTGGTAGTCTATATCAACATCCCCCCACTAGATTGCTGATTATCTAATATATAAGAACCTCAATGATTATGCTTAAATAATAATATCATTAGATTTGAACTATTCCTTAGTGTAAATTGTTAAAGTGCAATAGGGTAAGAAGTAGCTTATAGCCTTAAACTTTCAAGCTATAGGTCACAATTGAAAAATTTACATACATAACCATTTCATATCCAATTAATGGATTTCATAGTAGTGCGATTATGGCCATGCACTCATCCTTGTTTCATTGAACATTTACAAAAGTAAACTTGTTAAACTTTTGCTAAGAGTGACACCACTTGTATGTTTAATTATGTAGACTCTATCAAACTTATTGATTTAGATTTAAGATCTATCCACTAAAAGATATTTATTATATTATATTTCACCCTCTTTTTACTACTAGCACCTATAATATATCCAGTTAATAATGACTTTTTTTAACCTTTTGAACCTTAGAACTAGTAATGTATTGGAATAAGACGAGATTCCATCACAATTTCAACACATTCAAAGTCCACAATTCAATGAAACAAAGGCCAATTCCTAGAGCATGTTTGTCCAACTCAAGCATCCATGGATTAAAGGAAAGCAACTTCTTAAAATCTAAAGCAAATTAATTAGTAGATATCTAGCAATTTTCTATGGAAATAATAGCTTACATGTCTTTATGTCTCTACTCTATGATTCCGCATATCCTAGCATCTACCTAGAGAAGATGGGATGGCTTGTCTTCATTTGATTCAATAGTAACATGCACATCCAACATAATGCAAGTATACGTTTAGAAGCAATGTAAAAGCCATAGACAACCCATGCTCATTTTAGTTAAATGTAAATGTGACACATTACAAACTATAGTAAATTCAAACCTCAATCGATATCATATAGAGCTTTTCAAAACTGCTCCAAAATCCCATAAGATTTTTAACTTATATCTAAAACTTGTCCCTACAAGGTACAATTGGACTTATGGCTTGACCCTCTTAAACTACCCATAACAATAAATGATCTCTTAATTACATGTTTCAATTAAAATATGTTTCAAATCAACCTTACCAAAAATGATTCTCTCTTAAGTGTCAAAAGGTTGTTTCTCATTTCTTTAAGTATTCTTTACTACTTTTAGATGCTCTATGCATAAATCATCCAATAATAATCGTAAGTGATATTAATGATTTTATACTTTTTAATATTCTTACATAGAGAAAGGATTCGAATATAATATGTATACCGAAGTGGCTTGTTTAGACTAATTTAACAGAAAGAATATATAATATCCAAAGCTATGGCTAGCTATACAAAATAATTTCTTTTTTTTTTTGTATTTAACAGCCTCCTCAGTTAGGACGACGACTTACTTAAAATCATTTGTAAGGTTAGATCATAACTCAAAATAGATTATATTTTCTTCATCCCTTTATTAGATTCATTTCTGATATACAAAATCCTTATATGAGATAAGTATAGAGTATACTTCGAATCTTAAAAGATAGGCTAGGCATCTAAACAATTTCTTTGTAATAAGAGTTAGGGAGAAGAAGGGTGTTTTTTAGAAAGTTATGGATAGAGAATGCATAATAGTTTATTTATGAGAAGGCTTAGTTTGCGCTACATTCATATCTTCGTTCTCTTTTATAAGGAAAATTAACACAAAATTAGACAAATACATGACACATACAAAAAATGTGGCTAATACATACGACTACTTAGACTCTTAATAATTTAGTAAACAAAGTCTACTTAACCCAAATATAAGATTCCACCCTTGACATAAGGCTGTTACATCTACAAGATTCTTGACATGCAGTTTAGATATAAAATTGTAACATATAAGATTCTTAGTACATAATAATGTTGCAATACAGTAAAAACTTTATTTAAGGCTACAAGATTCCATATTTCTTTATGCAGTAGTCTCTGACCATGCCTCATTTTCATATTGACTCATGTGAGGGTGATACTAGAGAGTAATCAAAATCATCTTTATAAGGATCTTAGCTATAACCGGCAAGATATTTTGCCTCCATCCTATCAACTTTGTATTCACGTTGTGATTATGCCTGCATTATTTAGGTAATGGTTTCTTGATAATCTCTATTGTAATCCCATGGTACTTCTAATTCAAAGGGTCTTGTCCAAATTTCCTTTAGAATAGTGAGATTTGTAATGCATGGCTTCTTTTGAAGTTCTTTATATCGCACATCATCTCCTCATATGTCATGGACATATCTATTAAGGAAAATATAGGATGAAATTGGAGTCTGTCGATCTCTATTCATTCTTAATGGAATTGTACTAGAACTTTTATGTTTGAAACATTAAATCTTGGATTTCCTCTAGAAACCTTGTTTATCCATCCAGATATGATTTGTTCCCAAATAAACAAGGTCCTAAACCACCCTAACATTTCTATTAAGTGAGTGAGATGGTTTAGATTTGGATTTTCTTTGTTTTTTTTTTTCTTTTTTTGTAAAAACTGGAAGGCTTCTAATGTTGGGACCTAGATAGCTATAGTATAATGATGCATCGGATACCGATAAAACTACTTAAGCTATTCTAGAAAATGTGCTTTATGATTAAAGCTAAAAACATGAGGGTGAATGAATGGCTATTTTGGATGTAAACTTAATGGTCTTAAATTCAAACCCCTATATAATCTGAAAATTAATAATTGATAATCCTAGATTTTCTTCTTTAACTCTACATTAAATCTACTTCTTGTTGTCATTTCTCTAAACTCGGGAGGTGCTATCTCCCAATGCTTTCTTGGCCTATGGGATGGTCCTGCTTGGTGGTACATTGCAATTTTGGAGAGTTTGAAGATGTCTTTGGTTTGCTAAGGTCTGGAAAGAAAATCTGCAATAGAATTCTTTTCTCCTTTGATATGCTTGACCTCATATGTGTACTTTGTGAACTATTCTTGCCATCTTAGCAACTGTGGATGTGAAATAGTTTTCTGCTTGAACTACAATATCTTGGGGAAGGAACCCATGTCCATTTCCATCTTAAAATGTACTCCTTTAAGATGGTATACAAACTTCTAGATGGCATACTTTACTGTAAGTATCACTTTAAATGTTCAGTGATAGTGGATTTCTAAACCCTTGAACCTACCGCTCCTATATCCATAAATTTGTCTTCCTTTTTCTAATAGAATAGCTCCCCAATACTTATCATTTGCATCTATCTACAAGATCAATTCTCCTTTAGATGGTATCTTTAAGGGTGCAACTTTTTTAAGTTTTTCATCAAAAAGTTTTACTACCTTAGTGATACAAATTGTAGTAGATGAATACACTGGACCCAATATCAAGTGTAGCCAATGGGTAGGTTTGAGCTGCGAGATGGCTCGAAAAGTAAATGGAAGTTGAGGGTTTTGCAATCCTATGCACTAACCCCACGGATATGACATACCATAAAACCACACGAGAACTTAAAACTTGCTGGATATGACACACCAGTCCAAGTGATAAGGTTATCTGCTACAATCCTTACTAAAGGGATTTATAAGAGCTAGTAAAGAGGGAGAGAGAGCTTTCCAAAAGAAAAGACTCAAAGAGGTTTTTCATTGATGTTGTATATGTAAAACCCTGTACAAGTGCTCTATTTATACAAAAGGGGTAAAGTTGTAAACAAATGAATAAAAGGATGCCCTAATGGCATTCTAGTAATTATAAATGAGACAAGAGCGACAATTAAGAAAAATACAAGAACAAAAAGGAAATCTAAATAATGTAACTGGAATAGATAGCCAAGTGAGATCTTCGAGTGAGGGCCGATGCTTGGATTCCAAAGAGTTGTTAAAGACTTAGGGCTATAATTTGGGTAGACTTGATTTTGGACATCCCATCTTTGTCCGAGGCCTATTTGATATGCTGGGGCCAACTTGACGATGCTAAGGCCAACCTTGAATGGTTAGTCTAACTTAACATGATAAGACTAACCTGATATGGAAGTGGCCAAGCTGACATGTCGTTGGCCGACCTCACATGGACAGGCCGATCTATCGTGGTCGTAACTAACTTGTTTAATATGTCTCGGTGTAGCTAAGTTGATATGGAATAATCGGGTAGCCGCACCATGACTAAGCAGATCTTGGCTAAATAAACTTGGTTGAGCAAATCAATCTCGGTAAGGTAGAGTGGCCGGGCAATAAAGGATTATCCTGTATAGCTTATTAAAGTAGACCCAACAAAATAGAATAGAGCCGACCACAATAGGATAGAATGGGCCAAGTATAGTAAGGAAGACCTAGCAAAGCAAGGCACAAATAGTAGGCCAGGATAAAACTTATAGAGTACGTCGGGTCTTCCAATATTGCCATAGCTCATAAGTTTGTAGGAGGGCTCAGTCAAGGTAGAGCAAGGCGTACTCAACATAAAAAGGCAGACCCAACAATGTAGGGTAAGCTATCTAATACTGACATAGCTCATAAATAGGTCACCTGCTCGAGCAAAGCTCGCAAGCAAGCTTCCTATGTAGCCTCAAACCTAACGTGGCATTTAGTCTATACTTAGAATCCTATCACTTAGCTTGCTAATCAACCCATGAAGGATGATCCTTTTTCAATATTTTTGACAATGCAGTAATATATTGTGATATTTTTGGAATAAAATCACAAAGATAATTGACTATCCCTAGGAATTGCTAAATCTGCTTAATGTTAAGCTATTTCTTAGGAAACTTTAGCAATTTTTCTACAATGGATGGCTCAAGCTAATAGTAGCCATCTTTAATCTTCATGCCAAGAAACTCGATTTCACTCTTGGCAATCTTCATCTTCTTTTCTAATAACACAATATCATATGATATCATTGTTTTATAAAACTTTTGTAGTAACTTAACATGGGATTTTTTGTTTGGACTGAAAAGTAAAATATCATCTATGTAAACGATAGCACCATTCATGATAGGATGTAACATCCTTATTATGGCCTTTTAGAACAATGATGGTGTTGTCTTGAATCCAAAAGGTAGTACTTTCCATTGGTAATGATGATTAGGTATGCAAAACCCTGTTTTGGGCTTATCTTCAAGATGGATGCCCAACTGCCAAAAGCTTGACTTCGATCAAATTTTGAAAAAATTCTTGCTTAAGCTATATTTTGAAATAGTATATTCTTACTAGGTATAGGAAATTTATCATCCTAAAGAAATTGGTTGAGAGGCTAGTAGTTGATAGCAAGCCTTAACTTCCCTCATGCTTGTTTTACTCGCTTATTCACATAAAAGGCTTCACGAGCCCATTGTGAGTCTGATGCTTCTATCAATCCTTGCTGGAGAAGTTCTTTACACTCATGTTATGCAAGCCTTACATGTTTAGGATTCATTCCTGAACGACTTGCTTTAGTTGGATTGATATCTTCATTCTTTTTAAAATTGAGCTTTACAAAAAATTCCTCATTCTTCCACAATGGTTGATCATACTTCTACAAAAATTCATTGTGATTTTTAACACATGCCTCCATCTTCGACCTCTCTATGATTCGTAGAATAGACATTTCAATGATTGCATAGAACCGTGTGATGTTAGTATAAGATTTGTGGTATTTCTTATACTTTATCTACTCTATGTGTATCTTCAAGTGTGGTAACCAGGATAGGATATCCCATTCGATTACAATGTCCTTATTATGGAGAGGTGAGCTTAGGATTGGAGTTATGATAAAACATCTTGGAAAGAATTGGATCTTGATTGGCTTGCTCTTCAAATAGACTTTAAATTCTTTAGGTAGTACATAATTCTTTAGGTAATACATTAGGGTTTAGAATGCTCTCAGTAGCCCTAGTATTAATGAATGCAATCACAAGAATCGGCTTAGCATATTTGCTTGTAAAAATATGAATAGGGACATGAGGAGTCCGAAGAATACACATCATATCTTCTTTCTAAAATGAGTTTCAAATGGAATAAGACTCATCTCCAGAGTCTAACCAATTAAGGTTAGAGGTTTCAAAGTAGACTTGAAGAGAGGACAATGTTTTTTCTAAGATTTCCTCATCAATTGAGAATAATGACTCAAGGCCATCTTCGTCATCAATCTGAATGCCATTTTTCTTAAAAATTTCTTGAATCATCTTTTAGGATCCTTTGTTCGAATATTGTCTAGCATAATGTCCAAACTTGTTACATAAGAAGCATCAAGAAGGCTTCTTCCCTCTTCTACTCTTTTTTTTTTTTTTTGAAACGCTTCCATTTAGTTGGTCTTCTCTTAGATTTGACTTGAATTGTTAAGGCATCATAACTCTTCTAAAATGTTTTCTTTTCTTAGAAGAGCATGTACATTCCCTGTTAGAGTGCTTGCATTTGATAAACAAATCTGATCTCTTAAACATTTTGTCAAGGATCTTGCTTCAATGAATAAGATCTTTCATGATTTGCCTTTTATTGCACATGTCTTCTATGACAACATGCAGAGTTTGTTGTATCTCTCCAATAGGAACATCAATAGGGTTTTGATTCCTTGATTAGAAAATCCTTAATATTCCTCTAACCAAAGGTTCTGGAATAGAGGATAAAAATGCTTGTTTGAGAGAGTGATTTGCTTTAACTTGGTAAAATAACTAAACCATTTTCTTATAATGTAGGCCTAAAACTTTCTTTTGTAAGAATAGCATTTTTGCTAAAAGAACTCCTTCCTTTTGATTTCCTTACAATCTCAAGGATCACCTATAAAAAATAGATGTAAAGTCTTGATAGTTTTGATGAAATCAGTTTGGTTTAGGAAGGCAAATTGATCTCTCTCAGATACTGTATTCCATAAGTCCTTTAAAGTTCCAATAAATCTTGAAACAAGTTCTACTAAGACTTCAGTATCATTAGGTTAAGACAAAGACATTGTAGTCAATCATGCATGAAATTCTTAAAGTCGATCAAGCCATTTAGAATAAGGGATGTCATCTATAGTAAACATCAAAGTCACTTTTGATGGCTTTCTTTTTGAGGTTACTAGCCTAGGATTGGATGTTTCTAACCTTATGTCTTCATCATTGTTGCTTCTCACCATGAATATTGGTGGATTCTCAATAGATCCTTAAGAACTTTTAGGATCATACAAGTATGGGCTTTCCTAACTTGAATCTAATTCATAGCTAGAATTTGATTTGGATTCAATTGTTGAAAGGTCATTGATTGAATCCAACTCATCAATAGAATCTTCTTTTGAAGAAGAAGTGTTATGTGTAATATTCCTTATGTTTTGTTTATTTTCTAAGTAGGTTAATGAAATTTTAAGAATTGTCTATCCTTGATATTTTTCAAGGGAGGTTTTGATAAGATCACTTTCTTCTTTTCTCTAGACCATATAAGATCCTAGTTTTTAGCCTGGATTATGCATATCATCATCACTTCCTAACCTTTAGGTATCATAGTGATCACCTATTAGTGAGGAATGGCCTAATTTTTGTCTTAAACTAGAGCTGTCCTTAACTTTTCCTTTCCTTCTCTTAGCTACTTCCATCTCTCTAATATAATTTCTTAATTCTACAATACTCTTCTTAGAAGATCCTTAGCCTCTTTTTGATATTGAGATGGAGGTCTTACGAGGTTTTTATATTCTAGTACTAATAAAAGGATCAAACTTAGAAGGTATTCCTTTTTGCTTAGCTTCCAAAATCTCGATCCAAATCTTCAACTTCCTAGTTTTCATTTCTTTTTGCTCCACAAACACATTTAGAGTGCATATAACATAAGGGACAGCTTTTCTTACTTCATTTAGCCATTTTTGGAGGACTGCAATCAATTTTAGATAGTCATCCACTTTCCTTTCAACATCACATAATCCCTGCTAGATATTTTCAACATTTGATCCTATCTTCCTTAGCATTTCGTTTTGTGCTAAAGCATTGTTAGTTTGCCAATTCAGTATAGCTTCTGCTATACTACTCTTCTTCCGATTCCCTTAAGCATCCCTTTCAGTAGGTTCTCTAATTTTAAGGCATTAGTGGTTGTTGGTCCTTTCTTGGAACTTCATAGGAGACCATGTATTATCATCTACCATAGTCCTCTCCAAGGGGTCCTATGGTCGAGTCACTTTCTTGGTATCTTTTCTAGTGGTTTATAGAAGATTTCTTGCTTTTACCAAGGCTTTCCTAAAAGTCCCCTAGAAAATGCTTATTAACACGGTAATCGTCACATTAGCATTCAACATCAAAATAGCAATGGCCATTGAAGAGATCTATAAAGAAATAATTAGGCCTTCCATGTTCATCAAAATGCTTGATAATTTGCTGGAGCATTTTATCAAGCTTGGGAGTCTCAAAACTTTCAATAAGTTGGATGGTAAAGATAGTAAAGAAAATTGAAGGAGTCAAGTCCTCCTTTTATTGCCCTCTATCAAATTTGATGGAGACAGTTCCATCACTTTTCATTGTAAATATGGGATCTGATGACTGAATAGATACTAAGTTTTGCTATTATGGTTCATAATTTGTTACCCAGCTTTTTGGTAAGAGCTTTATTAGCCCTTCTCTTTTTAGTTGCTTAGGACATGCTTGCATGTGGGTGTATGGGTTATATCCATTGAGATGAACAAAGCATCTCCTCTTTTGTCCATCAATGCTAGGTCCAATGAATGATTCTAGACTCTGTATACCATTTAATAGTGTAAAGTAGTAGCTATAGCTTCAAGAGTTTGTGGTGCTCCTACAATCTAGATCTGGACCTTTAGAGTTGTAAGCAACTTCAGATCAGCTAAAGCAATGTTGTAATTTATAAATAAGGTAGCCACAACTGTTCCAACTTTAAGTATGGTCTCAATCGTACCAATACATGCTTGCTAGTACTGTAGGTACCTAGTATCCAATAGTGTCATCCTTGCCACTACCAATAGTCCTTTCTCCTATGGTAGGTTAAGGCTAACCTTACTGCTCTAAAGTAGAGATGGGTGTATTTATGAGATTTGCCACTATCTAGGGAGTTTTGGAGGAATATGAAGGATTACCAAATGCTCCTTTTGAGTAGCTGGAATATGACATTAGTCAAACTGAGTAAACTGAATGTACTCTTTAACCTCCTTGGACTAAGGTTTAATTAGAGATCTAAGAGATATATCTCTTGAAGGTCTTACAAAAGCAAAGTACAAGTTTATAAGAGGCAAAAGGGTATTGTCTATTTTTTCTTCCTCACTGAGATATGATTGGGCTCCATTTCTATTAGATCTGATAGGCCAAATGACCAAGAACCATTGGGTTAACTTAGCCTACCTAGTTGAATGGATGAACATGATACATAAAAATAAAAAGGAAAATAAATAAATAAATAAAAGAGCATGACCTATAGATCTTATGACTCAATCTCAGGTCTAAAGTATAAAGGCACATTTATTAACTATTGAACTAATTAGAAAACTTTATATTGTTGTTACATAATAATCATTTTAATTAAGTTTGATACAATATTACAAAATTACCTCCATATCATACTATGTAGCATTGTCCCTACACCTCTAAGCTATCATCGCATATCGCAATATAACGATTAGAATCTTAGCAAAAGGGCAAATATTATTGCATTTACTTCACTTCACTCCAAAGCTACAATCTACTTAATGATATAATTTGCTTCACTAACTACTATATATATAAGATATATATAATGCTTTCCATTACGTTAAGGAACATTATAAGTCATTGATTAAAGCAAAATCAATTTACTAAACCTTAATTAGATGAATTTGGAGGGCTATTGTACACCATTTATCAACACTTAGAAAAAAAAATTTTCTCTTCTTACCTTAAGTCTATTGATGATGTATAAATTGCTAAGTTTCAAATAATCAACATCATTAGGTATATTAAACCAACTCTGCTTTATTGGATATGTAATAAGCCAGAGTAAAATGAAACTTCACAATTTCATCGTATAATATTTATTATGGAAAACTTTGAAGCTTTGGACCCTTGCAAATGCTTGAAAGACTCATATCTTCTGCAAAGACTTGAAAGAAGAAATCACTAAGATGATCCAAATTATTAAGGTCATATAAAGTACATTTAACCTTTATACCAAAGGCAATGAAAAAACTACAAGAAAATTCAAATGTAAATAGCAAACCAACAATGTAAGTGCAAAATTTTTATATTGTAACTTATTGAAAGTAGAAATCAATAGTTCTATAAACAAGTTGAATAACAAAACTAACAAATCAACAACTCCCATGGGCTAATCAACAATCTGAAGCTTTAAGCATATATCGAAATACCCAAAACCCCCTAGACTTTACTAGAAGAGCTTTTGGTCAAGGGGCAAAATAAAGAGGACAATTTCTTTAATTAGACATTTGACCCAATTTAACGCCATTATTTAATTTGTTGGGTTACTAATAAGGCTTAGGGTACCAAGCCTAATTTAGGGACATCTTTAAAGATCTAACTTGTTAGGGTTCAAGCAGGAATTGTTAGATTGGTTTTTCTGACTCTTAGCCTTATTTAGTTGTCTCGTGCATGCAATGTAAACTCTAAAAAGGTCCTTTTGAGCTTATTTACTCTTTATTTGGCCTTAATAGGCCTTAAGAAAGCTTTATTAGAAATAGTCTCTTTTATATAGGAAATGGGCTAAGTCTTATTAAAGCTAAAAGGAGTTAGGCTTGTCTTAATCCATTATACAAGCCTAAGCTAATAGATCCTTAAGGATATGAAGGCTTCAATTTAGATTGTCACCTTAATGGCTCATCTGGTTCATCGTTCTTAGAATCATCTATTAGTCAAGATCAAGGGATAGATCTTATTATATATAAGAGCCTTTTTCCTCCTTATTTGACAATCTAAAGTTAGGGGGAAGCTTTACAAAAACATTGTCACTTTACTGGAAATGACTCTAGAAAGGATCAAACAAACGAATTGATCAATAATATATCAAAACCATCGTATTCTATCCACTATCACATGCACTTTAAGAATCCAAGTTTGTCCATCCTCCTATTGTGCCTCTCTCTATGTCATTCGTTTATGTGCTATCAAACCAAGACTTCTTCAAAGCTAACTAACATGTCTATTGCACATGATCAACTAGCCATAGTAATCCCATTTTACCACTCTTGTTTTCTATTAGCAAGTGATTGGTTCAATTTTTTATCACTTTCATTGAACTTGTTAAGAAAACTTTTTAATATATTATGTAAAATCATTAACTCTAATTTTTAAAGTACTTATTTCTTCTTCTAAAAAATAATCTCTTCTTTCAAAATCATTTCATCATTGTATAAAGATTCATCATCATTTTCTAAAATTTCATTTCATAAATCAAAAGTAGATTCACTCCTTTTAAAACTTCCTTTTTCATTTTCAAAAGACTTATTCTAATATTTTTTAAATCATCATTTCTATAGTATAAAATGAGTTGGTTTCTTTAAAAAACTTGCACTTCCTTTTTTCTAAATATGAGTTCATGACTTTTAGTTTTAGAATTGTTTTCAAAGACTTACTAAACTCATTATCAATTTCATTAGAACAACTTTAAATTCATATTCAAAATCAGATAGTACCTTGAGTCTACCATTAAACAAAAGTTAGCTTCTTCATTAGCTTCTGCATCTTTTAATTTGCTTTTTGTTTCTTTAAGCCACTTTAGGTTGCATTGCAAATTTCTTTTGCTTCTTTTTGGATTTCTCAAACTTCTTTATGAAACTATGTAACGCCCCAGACATCTAGGAACCTACAACCTAACTAAGATCTATAAACTAATTACATGAAATCTGCTGACTCACAATTTAATAACCTCAAATTTGAATTAAAGTGGAATGTCGACAACCCAATTTCTACATACCGCAATAGTAAACGAACCCAACTATTACAAGTGAATGAACTTGAATACGATATAACTCTAAGGTAAACAACCTAAAGTAACATCATCTAAAGGAGTCACAAGCAACCTCAAACAATCAGCAGTCTCCATATATATATAACATGAAACAATAGCATATGATCCTCAATAATTCACTCCTAAAAGCTAAAGTACACTATCTCTACAGCATTACCATAATATCAGAAATCACCTTTCTCATCATAATACAAAAAATCATAACTCGCATCCCCTATAGAGAAACCACCATAAACTTCATACCTTGAACTTGTAGCTGAAATACAATAATTCCCTAAAGGGTAAGCTAACCTCTAATATAGGATACCATACAAATGCGCATGAACATACATGTAATGAGTCAAGCACACACACGAGTATCAACATAAATGCAACAAACAACCAGTTTTAAATCTTGTCATTTAAGTCCATAAACAGCACAATCTCAACGTCTTGAGACTTAAGGTTACTCATGACCCCTATACGCACAATATATAAATACTACATAGGCATTGGAGTTGGGTCCTATCCAATCACCTGAGTGCAATAAAACCATCCTAGATCTACTTGGGTCATTTCAATACGAGACTCTATCGGGGACAACATCGCACAAAGATTACCCGGTACCTCACCAATACTACTGGACCCTACTAGTGGGTCATTGAAGCCCAGCACAAGTAGCAAATAATTAAGTCTAAGTTTCATTTAAGTCTGGTTAATGTATACTAATCTAGCACACACAACCAATAAACATGTATCCTATACCTAGTATTCGTATCTCAGTAAGATCTGATTCCTCATAACCTCTAACACTAGTGCAAAAATATTAAATATCGAGTTTAGTATTTATTAAATTCTTCACAATTCAGCTCAACACTTATTCCCTTTTAACTCGACCCTTTACTTCATCCTTTGAGCTTTCAAACCAACTTCTATATGTCATTCTATAACCTCTTGCTTACTTTTCGACATCTCATAATCTATACACATCAACACTGACCCATACATACCTATAGCATATATGCTGACACAGCCATGATCACTCATATACGCATACCCAACATTGACACACACACACCTGCGCAATACACACAAAGGCATGGTTGCACATCTCACGCATAGTCCTATACTCATGCACGATGCACATACCCCATTGTATTACATACCTTGACACCATGCACTCCTATATTGGCTCAACAACACCAACAATACGCAATTTACGTAGTAACCATATCACCATCGTTCCCTATCTAACTCATCAACCACCTTTGTTAATCCCACACCAAAACCACAAAACTAGGAATTCTTTAAAGAAAAGAGCAAAAATAATACTTACATGTAATTCATGATAAGAAATACCCTAGACTTGAATTATAAACGCATGAATCTACAAAAATAGAAATCTTTATAGTTTTTACGATATCTTCTTGAACAAAAATGAATCTCTATGTTAGATAAATGAAAATTTGACTTAAAATCGCTATATCTTTGTGTTTTCTTGGAGTTTCATCACTTTTTTTCTTGCCTTGGCCCCCAGATCCGAATTTTGCCTTTGAATGTCAAAAGGAGTTTTGTATAGTTTCTGCTCTTTGGTGGAAAAATAATACATTGTTGTGGTAAGGAGATATAAGAAGCAATAATACATAATAAGGAAGGAGTGGAGAGAAATATGGAATAGAGAGAAGTCTAAATCTTTTCCCATAATAATATTGCCCATGCTATCCCTAATAAATTACAAGCCATACCGATATCTAAATCTTTTCCCATAACAATATTGCCTCTAGTACTTGATATCTATTTACTTGCCACAGTAATGTCTCTAAGTCTTTATTATATTATCTTATTCCTTCCCTTATTTTAAATTATTATTATTATTATATAACCTTTTTCCTTTCCTTTTTTTTTATTGGGTTTTACAAATTAAGACACTTATATTTTATATGTTTCTACTTCTTTGTTCAAAATAAACAAGTTACTTCTTTTCACCTTCTCCTTAATGCTTATTCTCGCATTGCTTTTGTTTCTATGAAAATCATTGGTTCTTTTAAACTTCATCTTATCTTTCCTTTTATAAACCCCTCGTAATTTTTTCTAAAAGAAGATAAACACCATCATCTTCATCATTACTATAAGGACTTTTTCATTAGTTTTGAATTATCATTTTTTTTTTTTGGCAAATGCTATGGATTTATCCTTTTCATCAAGATTGTTATTGTGAAAGATATTAGGTTTGTATCATGTCAACTACCCATTAAGTTCGCTATGAGATAGCTTTGAAAGATTTTAAGCTTCTTAAGTAGCTTTTGACAACGATATGTAACACTGGTAAAAGTACTAGATTTGAATATGTAAGTTAGTCCTTAGCAAAGGCACCAAAAATTGATAACAAAAATAGGTGCACTAGTTTTTTAAAATAAAGATTTTGAAAACGAGGTTTTTAAAAATATCTTATGTTAACCCACTAGTGTTCCTAGTTGCATACAATAATAAACTAGTGAATGTTCACTAAGTCAATTTCCATGAGGAAAAGGGTTAGAACTAAGCACTAGATGTGATCTTCTACTCTAATTTAGGCGAAATAGAATTGAGAGCATTTGTAAAATGATTAAATAAATTAAACAAGAAAGATAGATACAATAAATTAGAACAATTCATTAAAAGAAAAAAGGCTTATAACACATATTAGTTGGTTCTCTAATGATATTCTTAATTAGGTATTAGATTGGATCCTTACATAAGATTTGATTGAACCCACTTGAACTCGATTCCCAGAGGGACATCGATTTCACTATATAGTGAAAACAACTTTTTAAGCCTATTTTCCTACATGATTAGATAAACAATTTGATTACTATCACTAGTCAAATGTCCTAATTCTAATTATGGGCTAATTGTGGTTAAGCTTCATAATCCCTATCTAGAATCACATTAAGAATGGTGAGTTTAAGTGATTTCTTTAACCTATTGATTATGCAATCATAGAAAAGCACTCATGATACGCATAAACTTTTAAAGTGCAATTTACTAGCAAGTATACTAGATTGCATATGTAGTAATAAAAAACTAATGAGACCAGATTGTTCTCATAGAGATTAGGACTAACTCTCGGCTATATTAGTCTTACCAATATCTAGGCAAACCTAAATATACAAAGATAAAATATTGAAAATCTACTCCTAATTAATATAAAATATTAAATCTACTTTTAATTAATAAAGAAAATATAAGAAATCAACACCTAAAGGATTAAACCAATGATCTAGCAAATTTGAATATTAGGATATGATGTTAATGATCATGATATTAAACTATACTACATTTGGCTATTAGATCCTTGAATTATTTAGATTATTTCCTTTGAATTCTCTTTCGAGTTATTAAAGCAATGAAGTATAGAATCATCTTCTCTTGAAGTGTGAATTACCCTAATTAATTAACTAAGTCTTTCTATTTCTAGAAAAAATTATTTAGTTAATTAACTATTTTATATTCTAAACCTTAACTCAATTACAATGCATAATCTCTTATGTCTTACTTGTAATTTAATGTTAATTTGTCATGTAATCAATTAAATCAATTTTGCTCTTCTCAAATTTTAACCCAATCTAACATGCATTACACAATTAATAAAACACATGCTCAATGACAAAAATTTCAAGAATACTAATATTCAAATATTAAATATAGAAATATCACAAATCTAATATCTAATTCATTATTATATAAAGAATGCAAATCGTGAGAGAAAAAACACAATCCATTAACAAAGATATCAAGAAAGAAAGAGAAAACTTTACTTTTATAAAAGAATTTAGAAATCCTAACCCTTCAATCTTTGTATAAATCACGTCACTGCTTGCAATCGATATTGATCTCATTAACAAAAGTTAAAAGAAAATAAAGCACTCTACAAAATTATATAAAGAACCTATGGCTCCGTCTTCGTATTCTTGTATTGTTCTTTTATGGTCGATCTCAATGAATTCCTAAGAACTTGAAAGTAATTAAACTAAAAACCCTTGGCACGTGAATAGCTATAGAGGGCTAAATTTAAAACTAGGTTTCAAGCCCATTAATTGATTAAGTTTGACTCTTTGGGCTAAAGCAATGGGGCCTAAAGAGTCATGTCTAGTTAGTTGGGATAATCAAGGGAATTCTAGTACGGTGGGCTTAAAGTAAGGCCTGCTAAATTGGTCCATTTGGTCCAACCTTTTTTAACTTCACTCATATAAGAAAATAAGGTCTTATTAGGCCTAAGCTCATAAAGAAAGTATACCTAGGGTCCATTAAGAGAAGGGATGAATCTTAGCTATTAATCATCATCACAATCCAACGGATGAGATCAATATCTACTTCTATAAACGTCATTCTTCCTCCCTCATTTGAACAAGAGAAATTTTGGTAGAAGTGCTGTTACTCTATCGAAATTCTACCTTAAAAGGTCAAACACTTGAACATCAAAAGAACACTTCCATATCCTTCATCAATAGCAAAGTTTGATGCATTCATGCTCCCTCACCTGTCACCACGAATGTTAAAGTTGTGTTGGAATTGCTTACTCCCCCTCTCTATATTTCTCTCCTAATCATCCCAAACATGCAATTCAAGTCATTTCTTGTGAAACCAAAATTTTTATCTAGTTGCTTCGAATAAATAATTAGGGTGTCGATGAAAACTAATTCAATTGACTTCAAAATTTACGAGTAGACTCAAAATATAGCTAAAACAGTATAATTTAACTATATTACATAATATTTACCATAATTGTGCAAAATAGGCTCTGATAAGTAATAAATATTTAAAGATAAATTATATAAGCCATAAAAATATTACGTGACATAAAATAACATGTAGAGTAAATACTTATGCACCGTATGTAATATTATATACCAATTATTTATATTTTAAGATAAAATGAGTAAAGCAAATCATAGTAAATTAATAACAAAATTATAAAAGCACATGGGGCAACTGGATTTAGATCAGATCAGGTGTATGGATTATATTGGACAGGTGTTGATGCATTTGAGATTAAGTAATATGCAAAGGATTAGGATATAGACCCAAAATTTTTAGAAGAGTGAAGGGAAAATTCATTTTTACATCACCTAAACTTTATAAAATCTAGAAAACTCTATCCAAAATTCATGCATATAAAGGAGGATCTAGAAAAATTAAGTTTAGCGTTTGGAGATTGAAGAAGGAAATTGGGCAAAATTTACAAAATCAGTACATAAACTGAGCTTGGAGAAGTACAGTTCTCTAGGGAGTAATTGGAAGTTAACCGCCACCACTACTTAATGGAGCACCTAGCAGCTAGGTTTACTGATAAGGGAGTGGCTGCTGCCGTTAGTCAAAGAAGCTAACTCTGGTGGAGGTATCATTTCATCCAATTTTAAAAAATTCAATAAAAACACTAAAAATAACTAGAAAATTTTGGAAAAATTTATTCCTACATATTTTTATGAGTAGAATCTAGGAAATTTATTTTTGTAAAAATTTAGTAGCTACAATATATGTCCTTAAGAAATCAATGAAATTGAGCTATTTTCGATTTTGAAATAAATGAGTCAAATAACGTAGCTTCATCCTCAAAATTTTTCTATAAACTACCTTATATTACATTGCTATGTAAAGATTTTCAACAAAACTATTTTTTATAATTTTTTAGCCTCGAAATTATAACTAAAATGGCATTTTTAGTGAAATTAATGGAATTTTCCTTAATTATCTGACTGGGATCCCGAGCTTAATTGATTTATGATGTATTTTAAGGTATATGGATGCTATTGGAAGGGGTTTTATTGGAAGAAGTTAAGAAAATTAAGAATATGCCACTTATATGTATAATTTAGTAGTATAAGAATTTGAGAATTGGTGAATGGTGATGTGTTAGATAAGGGAGTTTAGGGAGTAATGAAGTGGATGAGTGTTAAATAAAGTGTTGAATTAATTTCTCAAAATAAAACTTAGGAGAAAAATGAACAAATCAATTAATTGTAGGAAGCTAGTATAAAGTAGAGGATAACTCAGAGGATTTTTAGGTAAATACGATGCTAAAGGAATTTAGTTAGAAGCTAAGTTAGAGATACAATTATGAGTGAGTAGTGAAACACGGGAATCTAAGAGACTAAGTCAGAGGATATATCCTTGAAGAACTTTGAAGTTGACTGGTCTTAGTGGAAAGTTCAGAAGGTAAATTCCTTGAAATTATGAAGCTAATTGAGCTTAGAAGATAGCTCAAGGGTCTTTTGTTAAGAAATTTAAATTCTAGTAGGCTTAACAACTCATTTAGAAGGAAACTTAGAGAGAGAATTTAGGGTAACTATATATTTATGAACATGAGAAGCTATAACAAAAGGTGTTTATTGAAAAATCTTGAGTATTTACCAAACTCAAATATTGACTCAAAGGTTGAATCTGCTTTGAACTTCAATGCCTATGTGGTTTAGAGGGTAGCTTAGAAACTTCTCCAATCAAATACTTCAAGGGTATCTTGACTTAGGGAATAGCTTAGAAGGTAACAAAGGTAAAATAAACTTATATCACCATTCTAAACTTCCAATACTTAGGGCATAGGATAATAAACTAACGATTAACCAACTTAATTCTTATATAGATGAGTAAATTAGTAATATAACATAATTTATATGTAGAATAAAGTACTAAATTGAGATAAATATTGAGGGATCACCAATAAGAACAAGCTAGCAAGCTTAGTTAGCAAGCAATTGAGTTCCTATTAAGTAGGACCATTGCTTCACTACACTTTGAAGCATTAATTAAGAATACTTAGAGGCTTTAATACGTGTCTTGCTTATGGCTGTAAGTTAGTGGCCTATGCGTGTGTACTTGAATATTGTTCTACTATTTGAAGTGTTAAACTTTATGTATTGGTTGCTTTATTATGTTACTTGATTGAATTATGTGAAATTACTTGATTACCCTAAAAAGCAAACTAACTTAAACTTAACCTAACTTCTAACTAGACATGCATCATAACTTACTGAGGGAAACGACTAAGACTCTTAAGCCAAACACTGACCCTTTGATGAGCATAGTTGAAATAGTCATTTCCTTACCCTTAGTCAAATTAAGTGATAAGAGAGGAGGTCGCGGCAAGGTTAGGGACTATGGTTTAAAGATAGTCTCGGATGAAATGTGACCTCCATTGCACAAGCCTTGGTTTAGTTCCAATTTATGAGGGCATGACATCAAACTCCCAATTCGGATTAGAGTAGGCACAGTTTCTCTATTCTTATGATGAACCAGATAACATCGTATAATAACACTTGCTTATACATGCATAGCATCTAACTAAACTTACTTGTAAACCATGGTTGCTTTATGTTGGATATGTACTACTATCTCCGTTCCACTTACTAAGAAAGTTATCACTCATTCTCTTATAGCTATTTTGCAAGTTTTCAATAGAACTACCTGTACTACTCCAAGTTCTAGAAGATTAGAAAATGGGGTTAGGGAGTAAGATTCAAGACTCATTGGTTAAGTCCTTTCGGTGACTCTCTAGTTGTCAATTATTGATAATTGATACTACGCTCTATAAACTTGTGAACTTTTATAAATCTTTTACTAATTGCTTCCTCTTTTCAAATTAATTTAATTTTTGAAACATTTTGTTAAAAATTGAGATTTTATACCCCATATGATTTGTAAAGCTTGATTTTCTTGAACATTTGAGCCACAAACATTATTTTCAAAAGCTATTTTTGAAAGATACCTATAGGTTGATAATAATAAGATTTAGAATTAGATGGTTCAAAGCGATGGAGTAGTAAACACCTTATGTAAGCTATGCTTATGTTAACAGCTAAAGTAGCTAGCTTCTAGCTTTGGTCGGTTTACACGGTGAGGCTATTATAACTCCCTAATTAGAGGCATGACATTTTCTAAATCAATTGTAACGTGACTTAACATGCAGCATGCACGTGACCCTCGCGTTCGTACCTATACACTCACATGTTTTACAACTCCATTGGGGAAGGAAGACTTGATATCTACATGATGGTACCATTGAGAAGGAGATAACCTGATCTTACAAATGATGTTAATTAGGAACAAGATGGCACTATTGTAACCAATGATCAAAATTTACCTCTAACTGGTGGTATAAATCAAGAAGATACAAGAAAGTATCCCTAATAATGCGCAATTAGCATGTGGGCTTTAAGAGACCAATTGCAATTTGAATAAACTTAGCATGATGTTTGCCTAATGTGTACCTACTTTAGTTGCTTTCACTGCTGCACAATAAGGGGCAACTACCTTAAGCCCCTCCAATGTAGTGCAACAACATGCTACATAAACTCTTCAACTACCTAATCCCTTTACTACCAAATAAGCAGGACACTCCTAAGGTGAAAGAGCAACATCCTACAATTAAGGAGTTTAGATTAGAGGCTCATCATCCTTGCATGCTATATCACGTATCACAATTGTTGACTTTATGCAACTAACACTAATGAACCCTGTACCCACAACCTCTGTAGCTGTAAATCCCACACCTATGCAGCTTAACCTTGTAATGTTAGTAAGGGCAAAATCATCCATCTAGAGAGGTTCATTTGTGACCAAGGAATATTTGGACATATACTTGAAGGAAATACAAGCACTGTCTACAATAGGGGTACTAAGGTTGAAACTCCCTAAGCATCAACGAGTTGTTGCAAAGTCATACCTAAGGACTATGTGAGTCCAGAATTCATACTATTCAAGGGTAAGAAAGGGAGCCAAGGAACACCTATTAAAGTTTACCAAGACTTTCAAAGTGTATAGCTTAGATGACAACCTAAAGTTGAAAGAGTTCTCTAAGTCCCTTATAGAGAAAGCTTACACTTGGTATGTCAACCTTCCTGTGGATTCAATTGATTCATGGGGAAGCATATACAAAATGTTCTTGGAGGAGTTCTTCTCTACTAAAGAAAGAGTCACCCCTACTAACATGGCGAGAAATTGACAAAGGCCTAAGGAAGACCTCATGGACTAGATAAAGTGCTTCTAAGAGCATTCCTTAGATATATAGGATGTTTGTGATAAAAGAGAGTTAGTCAAGATTTGCATCTAAGGGATGTTTACTAAGTATGTAGTAGATCTTAAGAACCTCTCATTGGTTTCTTTTACTATGTTGGTTGAGAATACATGAATGACCAATATTTTGGTAGCATAATAAAGAGGTGAGAATGCAAGATTTAATAAGTGCTCATCGTTAGTGAACTTAACTGAAGAGGAGGATCCTAAATCAACAAAGAAATCCAAAAGTGAGAAGCCTACAAGCACCAAATCATCTTTGGCATACCCATGCTCAATGGGAAAGGTATACACACTCCTTGACTAATGGTTAGATGATGGAAACATCAGACTTCCTAAAGTTGAGTGCTTACCAACAAATGAAGAAAAAAGTAACCTTAAGTATTGCAGATTTCATAGAAGTGTTGACCACTCTATGAAAGATTTTTGGACATTGAAGAAGATATTTAATAAGCGAGTTCAAAATAAAGAATTGATCATTGAAGATAATGACATCAGAAATAATCTACTTCTAGCTCACAACAATACTATGGTGCCATGAATATCATCACTCGTTACCTTATAATGATTGAAGAAATAGACATGCAACCAACTAAGGCGCATGAAGATAGAGGTAAAGGATTCCAAATTAAAGAAAGTAGAGATGATAATGCCATCCTTACTTTATTGAGGACTACCAATGTTAAAAACTTCTTTGATCTCTTTAGCTTTGATGAGGATGCTTAAATCGAGGTAGCAACTACTTTCATTAGAATTGCACAAGGTTAGTATAAGAAAGGTACCACATCATCTCTTATAGAAGGAATAGTTTCAAGGAATGAAAGTGAAACTACATTCACTAATGCTAAAATGTGTATAAGTAATCCTAATCACAATCACCCTCTATCTGTAGAAAGTGTACTTAATGGTTGTCCTATCATGAGGACATTTGTTAACAATGGATCTTCACTCGATGTCATACCAATCTCCACTTTCAAAGCCATAAGGATAGACATTTGACATTTAGTAAAACAACCTATCCTGCTTAATATCTTCTACAAGTCTTCCATGAAGACGATAGGGCGCATTAAAGTATATTTCAATGTTGGACCTATCTACAGCTCCACATGGTTCCATGTGATTAATGTGCCTGCATCTTAACATCTCCTCATAGGAAGGACATGGCTGCATGATCACAATGTGATACCCTCGACATAGCATCGATGTGTGAAAGGTCATTGGAATGGGAAAGATATCCTCATTCCTGTAATAAAGAATCCATTCATGCATAATAAGTCTCACTTTGTGGAAGCAGCATTCTTTAATGAGTATATGAATAAAGGGGAGACACCCTTAGTAAAAACCCTTGAAGCACAACTACCTATAAGGGAAGAAGATTAGGCATGAGCATTTAAGAAGAAAAATATGCAGGATTATCATGGAGAAATGAAGAAATGTAAGTGAATCAATGATATTATGAGGGAAGAAAGCACTTTATAGGCTAGAAAGTGCTAGAACTCTTGATAACTGGCATGTACCCTTATCGTATCTATCTCATTTTTCTTTTCGTTTCATGTGTAAGTTTAGTGATACTCATTTCATGTCAATGAAAGAAGTTTGTTTCTCTATCACTGATATTTTCTAATGAGAACGTGATAACTGTTTATGTATCTTTATTTTATTACTATTGTCACTGCAAAGTGAGAGAATAGTCTCCTTATGTGCAAAGTTAATTTGGGCAATTAAACCCTTCGATTGATTGAAAGAAAGCAATAATGAATATAATATATAGTTTACACATCGTTGCTAGCTAGTAAAAGCCTAGTCCCCTAGCTTATGATGATGAGCTTGGCTTATATGTTGCAAACTAGTAGGAGCACTAGCTCCTAAGCATACATCACGCCATGATAATCATGTATAGCTTTCATGCTTACTAATTGCCATGTTTCTTACCATCAAGTAGTGGAGATAACCCCATAGATGAGCACTTTAACATATTGACATTCAAACCCATGTAACATTATGGTAAGCCATATCAAATAGTCAAGTTGTGAGAAATGCCCTCTTAACTGATGAGAAAAAATTATTGATCATAGGCAATTAGTTTCACTATCGCTGTGTATGCACAATTGAATATTTCTTAAAAGAGATCTTCTATATATTATCATTGGCAAGCAAAAATCTTACCTCAATACATAAGATGACATGCAAATATCTTAAATCATTAAGTCTAAGCAAGTTTTACAATTATGCTTATCTCAAAAGAGATCACCCTAGATCATTGAGTTTAATTAGTCTTATGATTACATCTATTCTATAAGAGGCCCCTTAAATCAAAGAGTCTAAGCAGTATTGAAGTCATATCAGTCCAAAATATGAAGCTCATGATTTCTTAACACTAGTGTGACCATGTAGAGCCTTTGCTCCCTACTATGCGGTGTCGTTTTTAAGGGAAAAAAAAAAGAGATAATAAGGTAATCTCACTACTTTACACCAAACAATAGCACTACTTAATTAAGGTATTGCTTCTAAGTGCATGAATTCTTTAAGAACAAAGCACGTTCAAACACGAGATGTGCTTGGTCATGTTACCATTAGATCAAGATATGCTTCTCACTATCTATCAAGACATTGTAAGTTATTAAGGGAATCAAAGCCATCATACTACATTATTGTCTAGCATACTATTACTATGTGAAGACTATCACTCCCAAGTGCATAACGATAAGACACCTTCATAAAAGCTAATGAAAGTACTAAGGAGATAAAAGACCATGAAAGTCAATCAATGAACTTCATTATTATTGATTCTACATATTCAAGTACAATTTACACTTATAAGGAACTATAATAGTTACAAATAAGTGATCAAGAAAGTTGCATAAAATAAGGCTTAAGACAATGTTTCATAACTAGTCAATTACAGATGTTCACATGCAACCAAGGTTTCATATAATTACTTCTATGTAGACAATATGTTGTCATAAGGATAAATCAATGTGCCCTCTCAAGGTATTGTGATACTCAAAGACTCATGCATTACAATACAACATTAGGTCCTCAATGGTGTCATAAGGGAATAAAAGGCATCAAGACTCATTAACTATCCCTTCTCCACATGTCAATAACAAGGGGAGGAAAATTATAAACTGATAAGGTATATGAAGAGGCTAATCTTGCATTATGATGATTGTTACTTAAGGCCCATGATCCACATGACACTCATTGTATACGATGTTGGATCTATATACGTGTAACAAGCTGTATACATATGAGGCTCGATTGTATATATAAGTTAGACTTGGTGCACATGCATTCCTAAGTCCCAATGTACATGCGTATGTGAGATTTAATGCACATACATAGCCTTTGATACATGCGTACTCTCGATGTTCAATTCACTACACTAGCTTCTGATAACCCTTTCACTTGATTTGAAGGATAATATTATTAGAGTTATTCAACACATGGGATTACTCATATATAATGTCATGTTACCTCCTCTCATTAATTCTTGAAAAGTAGTAGCAACATCTACCGTGGTTATTACCCCTTAGGGGATGATGAAGGAGTGATTACTTGTGAAAAAAAATGACAAAGGCAATACAAGGAATGGAGCCTTATTCAAGCACTAATTTTCAATTCATGTGTTATTAATAAGTTCATCTTTGATCATATGTTCAGGCTCATGCTTAAGTCAAAGGTTCAGCTCACGTATGTTTATATCAAAAGACTCATGTTTAACTTAAAGATTCAACTCACATGTGTTCATGTTAGTGGACTCATGTTCAACTCTCATGTTCTTGTTTAACTCATATGTTCAAGCACATGTACTCAAGTTAGAAGACTAATGGTTAATGCCTTATGTTTAACTCATGTAATGGGGTAATATCTATTCACATTTATGTTGAAAAGGCTTATGATTTAATTGCTCGTGATCAACTCACATTTTAAGCACCACACTTAACATATGGTGTTAAGACTTATGTCATGTTTATACCTTACATTACGCTTAAACCTCATGTCATGTTTAGATCTCTCGTCATGACAAGACTTCTCTTCATGTTCAAACTTCACCTTGTGTTCAGGCCTCACATCATGCTCAGACTTCCGTCATGTTTAGACCTTACGTCATGATTAGACCTTGCTTCATGTTCAGACATCAAATCATGTTCATACCTCACGTCATGTTCAAACCTCACTTCATGTTCAAGCCTCACGTCACGTTCAAGCCTTGCATCGCATTCAAGCCTTACGTTGAGTCATGTTCAAGACTCATTTTATATTCAAGGCTCATATTACATTTAGCGATTATGTCATATTCAAAGCTCACATCTAGTTCAAGGCTCATGTATAAGGCTCATGTTCGATTCTCATGTTAAATCATGCTTAAGACTCATGATTATGGCTCATGCTCACTTACATTCAACTCACATGCTAAGAGTGTCATGTTCAATTCATATACAGAACTCACACGTGCTCATATTGAAAGTTTAGAAGTGCTCATGTTAAAAGCCCACATGTACTTGTGTCAAAGGGTTTATGCTAAATTGAAGCGTTTGACTCTCATGTGTTCATGTATGCTAAACTCGTAGACTTGCGCTCAACTCTATTGTACTTATGTTCAAGATTTATGTTTAAATTCATATGTTATGCTCACATAGATGCCCTGTGTCCATTTCACATGATTTAGGTCACAACTACTAATGCTAAAGGGGGTCGTGTTCATTTAAAATTTTCATTTCATAGGTACTCATGTTAAAGAGGCTTAAAGCTCATGTTCAATTCCCATGTTAGGTTCAAATCGAGCCTCACATCAAGTTAAGACATTTAATGCTTGCATCGCATCATATTTAAGGCTCCATTGTGCCATGTTCAAAGACTTATGTTATGATCAGAGATCAAGTCATGCTCAAGACTTACATCATGAAGAAATTTAGAAAAATAGGAATTCTAGGAAAATTTAAAAAAAAAAAAAAGGAAAAAGCACAAAAGATAGGAAATTTAGAAAAAAAATACAAAAATTTGGAAAAGTGCAAAAAAATTAAAATAAAATAAAATAAAAATTAAAAAAAAGTTACAAAAAATTTGGAAAAAAATAAAAGATTTTAGAAAATAACGTTTTGTTAGAGTAGATTTTTAATTTTAATTTAGGTTTAGAAGTTGGGCCATTGAACCTAAGCTTAGGTTTAAATCTAGCCTAGGCAGACAAAGTCCATATGTGTAGTTTAATTGCACATATGGACAAGACACAAGCTAATAGCTTAACGGTT
This sequence comes from Lumnitzera littorea, assembly GCA_024138015.1. NCBI lineage: Eukaryota > Viridiplantae > Streptophyta > Magnoliopsida > Myrtales > Combretaceae > Lumnitzera > Lumnitzera littorea. The sequence goes on from JAMXBB010000010.1 coordinate 38,920,637, forward strand.
AAGCATATGGACATAACATTAGCTTTAACCATGAGGTATTGAGTTCGAATCTTGGTAAAAGCAAGGAAGCCTTTTTCTTATATATATTTTTTTACTAACACACTACCATGTGTCAGGATCTGTGTGCACCACTTGTCCTGACACGTGGCATCATTGGATTGGACGATCTTATTGACGTGGTATGCCACATCAGCTACCACATGTCACATGATGACACATGGCAAGTTGAAGTTCATCAAGTTGGCTGATGGGGCACCACATCAACACTTTCCCTTCCTTTCCCTCAATTTTCCCCCAATTTTTCCCTCTTTTTCCTTTTCAAGAACAGCCTACTCTCTCCACTTTATCTTCAATTTTTGCACAAATTCCACACACTAGCACATAGTTTCTTGCATCAATCTCGCACTAAACATAGTAGGCTTTGAATTGGTGTTAAGAACAAGTCTAGATTCAATCAAAAGCACATTCAAATCAACTTTCAAAAATCGGAAAAAAAAAAAAACTAGGTTTTCAGGCATTTCTCATTAAATCTGATTCTAACTTTCCTTCTTTCCTAGGATGAATTCATGTATAAATTGATGATCATGGGACACGAACAACACACAATCACCCATGAGCTTTAGAATCGACTCTCAAGCTCTCCCTCTTTCTCACAATTCTCTTTCTCTCTTTAGCTCATTCTCTCTCTCTTTGAATCTCTCTTTTTTGAGCCTTCCACCATAACCTAACACCACGACCATGACCCCCAATCCATTAGCTCCCAAACCCGACTACCTTCATCTGTTGTTGTAGCCCTTAGCGACTCCTTCGAGCCACCCTCCATCAAACCCTAACCGCCGCCCCTCTCTCTCCTCGAACCACCATCCTCAGCCACCTTCAACCCAAACTAGCTACATAACTAAGCTCCCCACTCTCCAAAACCCCTACCCCAATTGACCAATCGCATCCAGCAAACTTTGTACGGCTAAACTACTATCGTCACCTACGGCCAACATCCAAAAACTACCAAGTCAAGCTCCATTGGTCTTAGCACTTTGCCTACCCCCCATAAATCCAATAAAATACTCACTAAAATCCCTTTTCCTCGTCGTTTAGTTAGTCGGAAAATGCTTAGAGCTTCCTAATCGCGCCGTACCACTTCACTTCCATCCATAACTCGAACTTGATCCAATGACCCGAATCCAACCTAACTACTCTAACCCAACCGACCCACGCATCTTCTTCCTGGTCTAGACCCTTTTTTATTTATTTCGGTTTCTTTTTTTTATTTTTATTTTTTTTTGTTTAGTTTATTTATTTATTATTCATTTTTTTTCCTTTCTTTTTTTTTATTTATTTACCTCTAAATCTAAATGTAAAAGAAAAAAAAAAGAAGAAGAAAAAGGAAAAAAGAAAAGAAAAGAAAAAAAAAAAGAAAGGTAACTTTATTCTTTTTTGTTACTAGTTTAAATAAAAATAAATAAGCCATAATAAATAATAAATGAATTAAGTAAAAAAAAAGGGGGGGAAAAATAAATAAAATAAGATTAATCACTTAGAAAAATTTATTTTTTAAAAATAAGTGAAAATAAATAGACCTCTTTCCAAATTAAGACTATTTTAGAGTTTCCAAAAATAAAAAACTGATTAAGACGTTTTTAGGAATTTTTCTTAAACAAATCAAAACTAAGTAAAACATAAACTCGATTGTTTTTCAAATTAAAACGAAACCAATCCACTAAAGTTTTACAAAAAAGAACTACGTACATTTAATCCCGAATAGAGGGTATGTAGGTACTTACAAGGTGACGATAAAGATAAAAAAACCTAATTTTCCTTTTTTAGTTTAAATTATTTCATTTGTCCAATTAGAATAATTAAATTGAGTTCCATCTTATAAAATAAAACGGTGATTTTTTAAAGATTAAAGTTAATTTTGAAAAGTTAATGGTACCCATAAGGATTTAAAAGTTTTAACCCTCAAATCCAAATTCTCTGGTTTTCAAAAAGCCGTTTTATAACTTAGTTCTTTTCAAAACAATAGACCGGTAGCTAAGTTATAATCAATTCACCTAATTGGTTATAACTTAACCCATTTTCCCGATTTCGGTCAGGTGGCGACTCTAAATCTTTTCAAGTTGAAAAATGGTTTTTTTTAAACCCTAGTCGAGGGCTATTATTAAACGAGTAAGGGTTTAATACTAGTCGGTTTAAAGAAAACCTAATTTTATAAAAGAACCGGGAGAGTGAAAAACCAGGTTCGATAGCTTGGCGACTCCACTAGGGATGTAAAGAGGGTTAGCCGTTCGATTATCCAAGATTAAAATTAATATCTTAACTATCTTTTTGTAATTCATTTACTTCTTTGTCCTTTGTTTATACCATAGTTGTACTAACATTTTCTTTGTAGGTTTAGTTTTATTTATTTAATTTTGGTAGAATTTACTTTACGTGCCATAAATGCATAATAGATGCGGTCAAACCCAAACTATCTCAGGACCTTAGGATGGGGGGCTATTGTATAGGTTCCAAGTATTGTGATGTAACTACCACTCAAGGTTGATTAGGCCGTCCCCACTTAAGCTTAATGTAACCAATGAAAGTGTTCTTTAACAAGTGAGGTCGCACAAGTTTAAAAACCTTTAAAACCTATCCTTTATGCATTTATGACATCCAGAATAGATAAATAATCCAACAAGATGGAAATAAAAATAAAAAATAATTTGGAGTTTCCTTGATTTCCCGTGTAATTTACACGTATTGTAGAATTACTGTAAATAGGTTTTTGTAACATAGTTTCTTTTTTGCAACCTAGAAATGGCCTGTTCATCATTCAACTCGATCTACTTCAAAGAAAAATTTATAGGCAAGCCTATCTGCCTCAAACCCATCCTAGACCAATGGTTACAGCACTTCAATCCAAGGGAACAAGAGACCATCTTCAGTAAGATCAAGCCCATTCTATCACTTCCTAAAGTAAAGATAGAGATCAATTTGATTAAGGCTTTGACCAACTTTTAGGAACCTGAAGAAGTGGCTTTTCGAGTTAGGCCTCACTTAATTAGCCTAACACTTGAAGAGTACACCCAATTACTCCAAGCCCCTTCTTTGGAAAGCATATATACCCTAAATTTGGAAATGGATCTTGTAAATGCCTTCTCAAGATGCCTGGGTATTAGGAAAATGGAAGTGAACAAAGCCCTCAGAAGCTATAAAAGTAACTGCATCAAACTAAAGGACCTAAAAGCATGGTTCATCACTGAACCTAAATCCAACCAATAGGATATCTTCTATGGCAATCTTAAAGCTTGGGGACAGAACAAAATAAATGATTTATCCTAGCTGCATTCGAGACTCTCTTATTCCCTAATGGAAAATTCCCCATACATTTCAAGGTCGTTGAGTTAGTAGGCTAATTTCTTAAAGGAAAATCATATGTCCCAGCCCTCCTTACAGAATAGTTCAGAAGCCTTAGTATTTTGAAAGAAAAGAATCATGGCACATTAAAAACCAACATGGCATTATTGACAGTATGGTTCATGAGCCACATGAAATGTTATGGGCTTAACCTAACACAAAGAGAGTTTGCTCATAATATCAATCTAATCGATTCATTCGTCAATAAGGTCCATCTCCTAAAAGGAAAAAACACATACTGCTGGGTAGAAGTATTGAGAAATTTCCAAGTCACTGATATCCCATGGACAACAAGATGGAGTAACTTCAAAGAGGTAATTCTAGTTTACAAAAATTATCAAGCGATACCCTTAATTAGGATGAAGTTATGCATAGGATATTACCCTAACAACATGATCAGACAATTTGGAGGTATCCAGGTTATAGTCTATAAACCTCCACTAGATATCATGACATTAGATAACGAAGATCTTCAGATTTCATTGCTACAAAAAATGTCCAAACTCAAGGTAATCAAATAGTTATGGGAAACAAAGACTATCAGCCCAAACATCAATTTAGGAGAATGGCTAGGAGATGCAAACAAGCACCGAGTTACCAAAGAATATTAATACGATCAGCTCCATAAGGTTGGAGAGATCCAGTATCAAGCACTAAAGGTCATCCAGCCCGCAATAGCTGAATTAGATCCTAAAGTCACAACCTACGTGGACTAAGTACAAGCTTGAGTAGAAATAATCTATGAAGAGCAAGACATGTAGGAGGATCTCTTTCGAGAATCAAAACAATATTCTAGGGCCTTAGAACATCAGTTGAGGATGACCCAAAAGAAGCTTAAAGAATTTGAGGAAATGGAAGAGCCCAATCCAGGAAAAAGGAAGGGATCACCAGTAGGGTCCAGTAAGCAAAAAAGGGGAACGCTTGTTAAACGCCAGAAGAACATTTAAGAAATAGGAATAATCTCTTTGAATGTATTTTTTTCTTTTTTTTTCCAAATAATGTAAAAGGAATACTCCATAAAGCCATAATAAAATAAATAAAATTTCAATCTTGCTTGTTATTGTCAATTTTGCCTCTCTACATCCGTGTACCATACATTTCTTAGTTTCTCATTTATCCCTTGTAAAATATTAGTGTACTAACTTATTGAAAAGTGATCTTACCTAGGTCACCAAGATAGCTCCTAAACATCAAACCTTCTAAAGAAGTCCTATCAAAACTTGCTCAAAGACCAGAATGGCCAACCAAGGAAACAACAACAACAACACCAACAATGGCAACCCCGAGGTTATTAATCCCACTGAGTTGAGGTTCTAATCTTTGGAACGAATAGTAGGAAAGATTGCAGACCAACTGAGCTTTCTTGTTGATAGCATTTCTCTGCTTAAGTCTATGGCTCCATTAAATGAAGAGAGTTCCAAAGCTCAATATGGAAAGAATACTGAAGCCCTACCCTTAGAAACAAAAGAAGCTTACCCTAAAGTCAATCAAGGCTTCGAATCCTTTGAAATAGAAGGGGTATTTCCAAAGGTCAACCCGACCTTTGAACCGAATACTTACTCATTCCCAATTAACCTAAAGCCTGAAGCTAACTAAGACAAACTGAAAGAGCTTGAGAAGTGGCTAACTCATCAAACTACAGAAAAAATGAAAATGCTCAAGGGATATGATGGATTCGAGCATGTTGACATAACAGACTTCTCTACCTATGATTACAAAAGCTTTCCGAAAAAATTCAAAGTACCTGACTTTGAAAAATACAACGGGACTAGATGCCCCAAGCTATACACCTGACTGTATGTATGCAAGATGGGTAAGTATGCATAGTAAGAACAACTCATGGTCCAGACCTTTCAGGACAGCCTGACTAGCCTTACCTTAACCTGGTACACTTAGTTGGACTTAAATCAAGTGAATACATGGGAGAAGTTGGCCAGACCATTCTATGAGAAATATAGATTTAATGTCGAAGTAGCGACAACAATGATGGATTCGGTTGCCTTGAGGAAGAGGCACAATGAATCCTTCAAGGAATATACTCAAAGGTGGAGGTCCCTAGCTGTAAGGGTATCTACCCCTATAGGCGAAAAAGAGCTTACTGCAACTTTCATTCGGGAGATCCCTTACCCGAGCCCATAGTGTTTCCGTAGGTCTTACAGTAACGAGTTTGTCGGGAAATACTCTTGAGAGGCCCTACTTCACTCACCTGAATAGACAAGCCTCTTCTAGCTTTGCAGAAGTAATGGCAGTAAGGTGTCGACTTAAGAGTGTCGTTTCCTCTGGCAAGCTGCAAGAGACACAAATAGAAGACTACCCTCTGCTAAATCTACCACTAATAAGCCTAGAGAAGCTACTGTCAGCATGGTCAACTTGAATGCAATACCTAACTCCCAAGTTTCTTTTAGGACGAATCCCCCCCAACTCAACCATAGTACAAAAGCAACCACAAGCTAGCAAAGCCCCAAGATAGTTCACCAGAATACCTGTTCCACTCAGTCAGGTGCTTGAGAAGTTAAGAAGAGATAATCTACTCCATTTTGAGGCTCCTAGTAAAAGGTACAGGTCAAGGTTCTTTGATCCCAATGCAAGATGTCAATATCATCATAGGCAAGTGGGCCATTCAACTGATTCGTACTGGAGGTTGAAAAACAAAATCCAAGACTTAATTGATGAAGGTACAGTACAACTAGATTTTGTGGAGGCTCTTACCCCAAACATCAACAACAACCCATTGCCAAACCATGTACCCATCATTAATATGATATCTGATCACTCAGAATCTACTATCAACATGATCAGTCCAAACCAAGAACCAAAGGTTTATAGATTCTACAAAAAAGAGGTCCTACCAGCTAAAAGGTATACCTTCCACATACTTGTAGCCCCAGAAAATTATAAAGTTGCCCCCCTTAACTACCAGGCAATAAACCAGGGGCAATCAAACTCACTTGTAAGGGGGATCACTCGCTCTGGTAAAATCTACTATCCAAAGGAAGACTTGAAAAAGAAAGGTACGCTGGAAATGCCAAACGCTGAACAAGCTAAACATGAGGAAGGATTAACTGCCTTTACCTAGATGATTAAGTCTAATGAGCATAAAATAATGGACCAGCTCGCTAAGACTCCGGTACAAATATCCCTCATGAGTCTGTTGATGGCATTAGACCCATACCGAAAAGCCTTATTCAGAACACTAAGGGATGTAAAGGTCCCTCGTGAAATCCCGGCTCAAAGGATTGGCTCTGTTACCAATTCCATCCTTACCATAGATCAAATTTCCTTCTCCACTGAGGAACTAAGCGAAGAAGGTACCCAACATACAAAGCCTCTGTTCATAATAGTGAGGATAAATATCACCATCGCAACAAAAGTCTTCATCGACAATGAGTTGTCTCTAAATGTTTATCCTTTGGCTACCTTAGATTTATTGGGTATCAATACAATTACTATCAAACTAAGTTCAACAACAGTAAGAGTTTTTGACAGATCCAAGAGAGAGATAATAAGGGAGGTCAACTTACCAGTTGATATCGGCCTACAGACATTCAACGTCCTATTCCAGGTTTTGAACATTCCAAGGACCTTCAATCTGTTATTAGGAAGGCCTTGGATACATTCAACAAGGGCCATACCGTCAACTCTACACCAGAAGTTAAGTTCATCTCCAATGGCTAGGTCATCACAATTTTAGGTGACCAAGATTACGAAATCTATAAAGAGATGGCCATACCCTATAATGGTACAGAAGAACAAGAGGACTTTGGACCCCAAATGTTTAATGAGGTGTGCATGATCACCAATGAGCAGAAGGAAGAGAGGCTAAAATTCAAAGAAGGCCAATTTGGGACCTATAGGTTAGGATACATTCCAACCCTGATGGAAGAATTGCAAAGAATGCAAGCCAGGGGCAGAAAGGGTGACAGGTTATATTATGCTCCAATGGCTTTCCCTCTATTGTTAGAAACTTTCATCAAGGTTGAAACCCAAAACTCAAAGCCTACTAAAGAAGGCACTTCCAACAAAAATGAAGGGGGTAGCCTATTCAACAAATCCTAGCACTTGAATAATTAATTCTCCATCCTTGTGAATAACAATAAGTCTTTCCAAGGGCAAAGGATGAATCATGATCCAGTATTTTATGGAATTTTGTAATAAATTACCTTTGTTCTTCAAATGCTTGTACTCGAAAGAGAGTTCCCTAAAATAAAATCGGCTTCTTTTTCCTTTACTCCTAGCTTTCTTACACTTTTCCTTTTGCATACTTTTCTTTTTCTCTAGATGCGACGATCCGAACAAAGGCCATGGATACCTTGCGTAGATAGGTGATGAAAATATTGATATCACTTTCGGCCCTACTGGGTTAGTCGTCGAGAGTGATGTCAATGACCATAATGATGTGCAAGAAAGTTGGCAAAAATATGAAATGAGTAGAATTTCCATTGACAAGCCAATAAAGATAATTAATGTCGGTACCAATGAAAACCCTAAGGTGTTGAAGATTGGGGGAAGTTTGGAAGAAAAGTAAAAGATAGAGATGGCCACATTACTATCTAAATACCAAGATGTATTCACATGGTCTTATGACGACATGCCTAGATTAGACCCGTCGATTATGGTCCATTACTTACCCATACAAGAGGATATTAAGCTTAAGAAACAAAAGTTGAGAAGGTTCCAACCAAATATGTTGTTGAAAATCAAGGAAGAAGTTAGAAAACTATTGGAAGTCGGCTTCATTGAGGTGTCTAATTATCTCGAGTGGGTAGCCAACATAGTACCAGTTATGAAGAAGAATGGAAAAGTCAGAGTATGCATGGACTTTCGAGACCTTAATCAAGCAATCCCTAAAGATAATTTTCCTTTGCCCCATATCTATATATTAGTCGATAACACAGTTAGAAACCATATTTTCTCTTTCATGAATGGTTTTTCTAGATATAAGCAAATTCAAATGGCTGAAGAAGATAAAGCCAAGACAACGTTCATTGCAACTTGGGGCACATTTTGCTACAAAGTGATGCCTTTCGGACTCAAAAATGCCAAGGCAACTTACCAAAAGGCCATGGTAGCAATCTTTCATGACATGATGCACAAAGAGGTTGAAGTATATGTCGATGATATGATTGCTAAGTCCAAGGAAGGAGAAAATCATGTGGAAAATCTAAGGAGATTGTTTGATAGGTTGAGAAAATTCCAATTGAAACTCAGCCTAAAGAAGTGTACTATCGAAGTGACTTCAGGGAAGTTATTGAGTTTCATAATCAGCCAAAAGGGCATCAAAGTGGACCCTGATAAAGTCAAAGTGATAGTTGACCTGCCTTCGTCACGTACACTTAAAAAAATCAAAGGTTTGTTGGGCCGTTTAAATTATATAGCCCGGTTCATATCCTAACTCATGGACAAGTGTCATCCTTTATTTAAGTTATTAAAAAAGAATACCAAGATCAACTAGGATGAAGAGTGCGAGTAGGCCTTTACAACAATCAAAGAATACCTCATGAACCATCCAATTCTAGTAGCTCTAAAACCTGGGAAGCCTTTATTCCTATACTTAACAATATTACTAAAGTCTGTAGGGTGCATGCTTAGCTAGAAAGATGAGGAAGGGAAGGAATGAGTTGTATACTACTTGAGCAAGAAATTCACTAAAGGGGAGTAGAGATATTCAGAAATTGAAAGAACTTGCTATGCTTTAGTTTGGGTAATGCATCGGCTTAGACAATACACACTCTACTACCAGATTGAATTATTGACTCAACACAATCTCCTAAAGTACTTGGTAGACAAACTGATCCTAATTGGTGGAATCTCAAAATAGCAAATGCTGCTATCAAAACTTGACATTACATACGTGAAATGGAATTTAGTTAAAGGGTAAGCTTTAGGAAATCAATTAGTGGAAAATCACTTTAATAGCACTCCCTAGGAAGTACAAGTTAATTTCCCCAATGAGGGTGTCTTAGTGGTTGAAAGAAACTTTGATAAAGAAGAAGATGAAAAGCTACCGAAATGGAAAATGTTCTTCGATGGAGCAGCCAACGTATCTAGGTGTGGAGTTAAGGCAATACTAATATCCCTTAAAGGTACTCAATATATTATGGCCATAAGGCTCGTTTTCCCGTACACTAATAATATTGCTGAGTATGAAGCATGCATCATGGGACTCAAGATGGCTCTAGAAAAAGACATTCAAGCATTAGAAGTGTATAAGGACTCCTCACTCATTATTAGCCAAGCCTAGGGAGAGTACAAAACTAAAGATCCTAAGCCGGTACCTTATCACCAACATTTGACGGAATTAATGGAAAATTTCAACAAAGTCACCTTTAATCACATACCAAGGACTCAGAATCAATTTGCTGATGCCTTAGCCATGCTAGCATCTATGATCCAGATATCTAGTGAAGTCGAGATTCAACCCCTTACTATTGAAATTGAAGACAAGCCTGCCTTCTACCTAATGATTGAGGGTATGAACAACCAAAAACCCTGGTATCATGATATTAAGACGTTCCTACAATAAGGTACATACCCTGAAGAGGCTAAGAAAAGAGACAAAAAGATGATTAGGAGATTAGCTACTTAATTCTTAGTAAGCGAGTCTACCTTATACCGACGCTCATTTGACAGTACACTCTTAAGGTATATGGATGATAAAGAAGCTAAAAAGTTAATGAAAGAAGTACATGAAGGAGTATGTAGCCCTTACATGAATGGATACATGCTAGTGAAGAAAATCATGAGGCTAAGGTAATATTGGTCAACAATGGAAAGTGATTACATTAAACATGTTAAGTACTATCATTTATGCCAAGTTTATGCAAATAAGATAAACACCCTACCTTAGGAATTACATGCCCTCTCAGTACCATGGCCTTTCTCAATATAGGGCATAGATATCATCGATCCAATCACTCCAAAAGTGTTCAATGGGAATCACTTCATATTAGTCGCCATAGACTACTTCAACAAATGGGTAGAGGCTTCGTCATACTCGAATGTTACCAAAGGGGTCATAGTTAAGTTCATCAAGAGAGACATCTTGGCTCGGTACAGGACTCCTAAAACAACCATCACTGATAATGGCACCAATCTCAACAATAAGCTCATGATAGAATTATGTTGGCAGTTCCAAATCATTCACAAGAACTCTACTCCTTATTGACCCCAAATGAATGGAGCTGTCAAAGCAACAAACAAAAACCTCAAAAGAATCATTGAAAAAATGGCTGTCACATATAAGGACTGGCATGAGATGTTACCCTTCGTACTCATAGCCTATTGGACTTCCATCAGAATGTTGATTGGGGCAACACCATACTCTTTAGTATATGGCACTGAAGCATTGTTACCAGTAGAGGTCAAGATCCCATCACTCAGGATACTATCAGAAACTCATTTAGACGAAGCCGATTAGGCAAAGAAACGCATTGAATAGCTAAATGTGACTGATGAAAGGAGATTGATGGCCCTATGTCATAATCATTGTTATCAGCAAAGAATGGCTCAAGCCTTCAACAAAAGGGTATGACCCCGTAACCTCAAAGAAGGAAACTTGGTGTTAACAAAAGCTCTCCCCAATGCACAAGACTCCAGAGGGAAATTCACCCCCAATTACGGGGGGTCCTTATGTCGTGAAGCAAGTACTATTAGGAGAGGCTTTGATTTTGTCCCAAGTGGATAGTCCAGATTTGAGAGACCTTGTAAACGTTGACATTGTAAAATTATGCTATCCATAAGAAGTCAATGGGATTTTTGCTCAAAACACGAAAATGCCAGTCATTTTGAATGTCATTGTGATCCAATTTTCATTATCTACAAGCAAATATGGTATCCTTGGTCATTGTCATCATTGGAATAATCACCCTCTCCATGGAAAGGTCCAATTCCCTTTACCCCATTTAATCAAACCTATACACTATAAACATGAAAGGAGTTAAGGAATAAGGTCTAGAACATTGGTAATTGACAAAATTCTTTAAAATACTTTATTACGAATTGATCCCCTTCAATGGGGAGTTTAATTGTCTTTTTTTTTTCAGAGGAATGCAAAACTTAAGTAGGCAATCACGATAGATGGGAATGAGGCTTTTGGGTTCATAAAAGTTCTAAAGAAACAAAAACAGTAGGTGATTTTCTTGCATCGGGCTAATTTCCATGACTTCTCCAAAAAGAACCAGCAAAGTCTCAAATGTTGTATGTCAAGAACATCCAGGTTGATAATAAGAGACTAAAACAAGAGTCAATAATTTTCTGATGGGGGCTTTTCAAAAAGATTCGACAGTTTGGGTACTATCAACAAAGATCAAGTAAGTATTTCCACATAGTGTTAGTACACCAATCTTTTCTTGCACTTGCATTTAGATCAATTTTTACTTCGAACAATCTTTTTCCAACCCATAAGGCATTTACTCTCAGCATTTAGTGCTTAGCCAAACTACAAGACTCGATCTTAGCTCGATTCATCCTTCGAATCCATAGGGTCCTTCTATTCACCAGATTTCTTTCAAGCAAGCCCATACATCATTTCTCCTCTATACTTCTCCTCATAGTTTACTATTGGTACGGCATTACTAACAATTTTAAGATTGCTAGTCTCCAAGAGACGCTCCCGCCTAGGTTATTTGAGTCTAGTGAGGCATGATCAGGTTTTAAATTGATCCCTTTTTAAGGTTACTAATCCTCAAGAGACACTCCCACCTAGGTTAGTGAGCCTTGTAAGGCCCAACTAGGTTTTAGATTGATCCCCAATTTTAGGGTTACTAGTCCCCAAGAGATGCTCCTGCCTAAGTTAGTAAGCCTTGTGAAGCATAGCCAAGTTTTAGATCAATCCAATTTTAGGGTTGCTAGTCCTTGAGAGATGCTCCTACCTAGGGTAGTCAGTTCAAAGGAGCACTACTAAGTTTCAAATCGATCAAATTATAAGGTAGCTAGTCCCCGAGAGACACTCTCGCCTTGGTTAGTCAACTCATTGGGGCATGACTAAGCTTCCTCTATCAGTTTAGGGTTTTAGCCAGTCCTAGGAGCACTTACCCATCTCATTTAGTTTAAGATCTTAGCCAACTCTAGGACCGCTTTGCCTACTTCGGTTAGTTAGCTCATTAGGGCACGACCGTGACCCCCAATTTATCAACTCCTAAACTCGACTACCTTTGTCTGTTATCGTAGCCCTTAGCGACTCCTCCGAGCCACCCTCCATCAAACCCTAACCACCGCCCTTCTCTCTCCTCGAACCACCATCCTTAGCCACCTTCGATCCAAACTAGCTACACAATCAAGCTTCCTACTCTCCAAAACCCTTACCCCAACTGACCAATCACACCCAGCAAACTCCGTATGGCTAAACCACTACTACTACCTATGGCCAACATCTGAAAACCACCAACCCGAGCTCCATTGGTCTTGGTACCTCACCTACCCCCCATAAATCCAATACGATTCTCACTAAAATCCCTTTTCCCCATTGTTTAGGTGGTCAGAAAACGCCTGGAGCTTCCATCCACGACCCGACCGACCCACACATCTTCTTCCTGGTTCGGACCCTTTTTTATTTATTTTGGTTTCTTTTTTTAATTTTATTTTTCTTGTTTTGTTTTTTTTTTTTAGTTTATTTATTTATTGTTGATTCTGTTATATTTGTTTTATTTATTTACCTTTAAATGTAAATGTAAAAGAAAAAAAAAAGAAGAAGAAAAAGGAAAAAAGAAAAGAAAGAAAAGAAAAGAAAAAAGAAAGGTAACTTTATTCTTTTTCGTTACTAGTTTAAATAAAAATAAATAAGTCATAATAAATAATAAATGAATTAAGTAAAAAAAAAAAGGGTATAAAATAAATAAAAAAGGAAAATAAATAAAATAAGATTAATCACTTAGAAAAATTGATTTTCTAAAAATAAGTGAAAATAAGTAGACCTCTTTCCAAATTAAGACTATTTTAGAGTTTCTAAAATTAAGAAACCAATTAGGACGTTTTTAGGAATTTTTCTTAAACAAATCAAAACTGAGTAAAACATAAACTTGATTGTTTTTCAAATTAAAACGAAACCAATCCACTAAAGTTTTACAAAAAAGAACTACGTACGTTTGATCCCGAATAGAGGGTATGTAGGTACTTACGAGGTGACGATAAAGATGAAAAAACCTAATTTTCCTTTTTTAGTTTAGATTATTTCATTTGTCCAATTAGAATAATTAAATTGAGTTCCATCTTATAAAATAAAATGGTGATTTTTTAAAGATTAAAGTTAATTTTGAAAAGTCAATGGTACCCATAAGGATTTAAAAGTTTTAACCCTCGAATCCAAATTCTCTGGTTTTCAAAAAGCCGTTTTATAACTTAGTTCTTTTCAAAACAATAGACCGGTAGCTAAGTTATAACCAATTCACCTAATTGGTTATAACTTAACCCCTTTTTTCCGATTCTGGTCAGGTAGCGACTCTAAATCTTTTCAAGTTGAAAAATGGTTTTTTTTAAACCCTAGTCGAGGGCTATTATTAAACGGGTAAGGGTTTAATACTGGTCGGTTTAAAGAAAACCTAATTTTATAAAAGAATCGAGAGGGTGAAAAACCAGGCTCAATATCGAGCCTAAGTTTTACAAAAAAGTTAGGAATATTAATAAAAATGATCGCGTGAGTTTGGATTTAGAAAAATAAATAATTAAATATTATAATATTAAGTTATATGTTTATTACTAGTTATTTATCGAAACATGTAAAATGAGTTTCGATAACTAACAAATCAATAGAGATAAATTCTATGCACACTAAAAATCATAAAACAACTTAAATAATATTTATGAGTATTTATTTATACTATATATATATTTATGTGTAGGTAAAAATATGTGAAATTACTTAAAATACTTAAATTAAGTTAAAATAAACTAAATAATTAAAGAAAATTCATTAAAAAAATCAAGAAAAATGCTGGAAAAATATGGAATGGTCTAGAATTAGGGTGTAGCAACCTAGAAATGGAAGATGAAAATTTAACCAATCAAAATTAGACAAATAAAAAGCAAAAAGAAAAAGAGATAAGGGACAAATAGCACAATTTAATTCATAATTATATCTAAGCAAGTCTATAAATTAAAAGATGACCATTTGCAATTCATTTGGTTAATTTAGCATCAAATGAAAAAAAAAATATAAGGAGAGGAGAGAAGAGAGAAAAAAACCAATTTTAAAAAAATTAGATAAAATAGTGTGCAAATAGGGCCTTAGAGGAGAACCCATACTTGATGACCACATAGAGAGAAACGACTACCACCACCCGATAGCAAATCGACAGCCTAGTGGTGCCAATAAGGGTGGAGCTACTATTGGTAGCTAGAAGTCCTTCAATCGGTGAGTTTCAATTTCCCTTTTAAAATTGTTTAATTTAGTATAAATATAAAATATGCATGGAAAATTATGAAATTTGGTATTCAAGAATATTCTTGTATGTAGATTTAGGAAAAAATATCAATTTAATAAATTAAGACTCGAGATATACTACTCTTAAGAATTGACTAAAGTTAGGCTAGTTTTCAATATTAAAATAAATAACCTTAATAGTATAATTTTGAGCCTAAAATTTTTGTGTAGGCTTCTTAGAGTATTTAAAACAGTGCTATGAAGAGACAATTTGGAAATTTATTTTTCAAAATTTTAGATAATTTTTAGGCCTCAAAATGATACATAAAAGAGTGATTTTAGGCTTAATTTAGTAATTTAATAGCAAATTGATAAAAATATTGATTTAGTATATAATTAACCATTTTAGGATGTTAATTTATGATGCAGAATGATATTTGTAGTATTTAGAGTGTTAGAAGTATGTATTATGTATATTATATAATGAATAATAAGAAATAGGGGTATAATTAAGCTAATTTTGTGATTTAGGGATTAATTAAGTATAAACCTTGATTTAGAGAATAATTAAGCATTTTGATATGTTATTGGTGATGAAAGATGATAATTGTAGTGTTAAAAATGTTAGAATATGTGTTTAAGTGTGAATTATGTAATAGTGTATAATATGAGTATATAAGAAATTAACGAGTAGAAAATATTATGTCAAAATTAATAATATTATAGTAATAATAATATAAAATAAATCTGATATGAAATTTAAATTTACATGATTATATGAAAAATGTAAATTTTTCTCATAGTTTGAGCTAATTCGGTTGTTAAATTAAGAATTGAGTATACCATACGAACTAAAATATTAGTTAGAGGCTAAATAAAAGTTACATGATACCAAAGTGTAATGTGATTAATTTCACATAATGGTTCAAAATAAGCTCTTAGGGTTCACATATAAAACCCGTAACGAGAAACTAAATTAGAACCACTTTAGAAACCAATTCGAAAATTGAATCGGAATCTAGCTTAAATTAAGAATAATTGTAAGAGACTTAAAAACTTGAATAATTAGATATAATAAAACCCTAAATTGAAGATAACAATAACAATTATAAAATAAAGCCTATATAAAGTGCTTATATAAATACTAAAATAACCTTTATATTATAGAGATTATTGGTGATGGCCTATTAATTATAAAATAAAGCCTATATAAAGTTCTTATATAAATACTAAAATAACCTTTGTATTATAAGGATTATTAATGATGGCCTGTTATAAGTCGCACCTTAAATGAGTAAGTAGGAATTCTAGGTAAGTTGAGACTAATATGTCACTGTATTTTGAAGTACCGTTTTATAGTACTCAAAGGCTTGAGATTATACTTGGTTGTGTTTGTTAGATAGTTGATTATATACATACTTATGTATGCATGTTTTTGGGTTGATTGTATGATTCTGGTTTGATTTTTTAGATTTTAATTGTTTGATTTATGTGAAATGACTAAACACCTTAAACTAGACCTAACTAAAGATATGACTTGTAAATCTAAAACAGACTTGCGTAGAAGCCCATTAAGGGAAACATTTAGGGTTCTTTGGTTAAATACTAATCCCTTCAAAAGGGATAGCGCTGGATAACATAATTGGTCGCTTCTTCATCTTTAGTCGAACTAAGTGATATGAGAAAAGATCGCAGAAAGGGCAAAGTCAATAGTTTGAAGGTAGCCGCAGAAGCAGTGATATCTCTATTACATAAGCTTGAGTTTGGTCGTAAGCTATTGAAGCGTGCACTAAACTCCTCAACTCGAATTAGAGCGGGTATAATTTCTCTAATCTCACGACGAATCATATAACATTATGTGATGCCATTTACTTGTACATGTATGGCATCTAACTAAATTGGTTGATGACCTTATTTGTGCTTGATGTATAGTTTGAAGTTTTCATCCCAACTTACTGAGTAGTTGGTTGCTTGTATTTTTATAGATGTTTTTTCAGGTACTAGCTAGAAAATGGCCTTATTATAGACATCTCATTTTTACTCTCTTTTATTTTTCAAAACTTTTTAGAATAGGTTAAAAGGTCCTAAATTAGGAAAAATACAAAAAATAGAAAATTAAAGAAAACCCCCAAAACAAGAGATTTAGGGAAAAATTTACAAAAAAAAAAAAAAAGAAAATTAAGACAACCCAAAAATGTGAAATTTAGAAAATAAAAAAGTAAGAAAAAACACAAAAAATAAGAAATCTAGGAAAAATATAAAAAAAAAATAGGAAAATAAGAAAAAACACAAAAAATAAGAAATTTAGAAAATCCAAAAATGGAAAAATTTAGAAAAATTTAAAAGTCACAAAAAATAGAAAAAATAAATAAATTTAGAGAAATAATAAATTTTTAAGTAGTTTAATAAAATAGATTTTAATTTAAATAAATTTAGAAAGGGGACCATTGGGCATCAGTTTAGATTTGAATCTAGCTCAATATGAACTAGTTAATATGTGTAATTTAATTGTACACATAAACAAGGTACAAGCCAACAACCTAACGAATAAGTGCTTAGATTTGTTTGACTCTCACTAGAGGCATAAAAATGCCTTTTACCCTTTTCTTTTTTCACTCTACACATTGCTACATGTAAAGTCATCACTGGGCCACGTATCTAATTGTGACAGATGGCATTTTGTGATTGGTCTAAACAACAAATTTTCATTCTTTTTTTCCCTTTTCCCCTTTCCTTTTTTTCCTTCTCCCCTTTCCTTTTTTCCCTCACTTTCTCATTTAAAAAAAAAAAACAACAAACAAACAAACAAAAAAAGGAGGATAAACACACACATGTTGGGGGGATCCATTTTTATTTTAAAAAAACAAGACACACGCACGCAGGCAGGGGGGTTGCTCTTTCTCTTACACACAAGCTACTCAGCTTCTCCCTCTCTCAGCCTGGACACACACACACACTCTCTCTCTCTCTCGGCCTTCTCTCTCTTAGACTCTCTCTCTCTCGACTATTTCTCTCTCCCTCATTAACAAGACGAACAGAAAACTCACACAACTTACACGATAGGACCCTTTCTCTCTCTCAACTCTCTCTCTTTCTCACCGAACCAGACACGTACACACTCTTGGCCTCCTCTCTCTCTTGTGCAACACACACCATCACATACAACACACATACACGGATCTCCCTCTCTCCTGTACCCAATATGAAAGACATGAAACAACACTGACCCTCGTTCTCTCTCTCAAACATTACCAACCTCTCTTTCAATCAACTACATCATTTGCCTAACACCCCAAACCACCGCACGTTGGCTACTACTAGAACACCACCTACCAACCACTCTTACTCAGGACCAATATAACCACGGTGTTCGCTGCCCCTTGAAGCCCCAAGACACCTCCATTTCTTTCCTCGAAACACCCTAAGTGCAACCATAATCAACCACTACTACCACCTCAATTTCCGAAATCACCAAAACAACTTCTATAAACCGAAGCGTTGTTCCCAATCAAAGTTTCAGCAATTAAAATGTCATGAAACTTTGGTTTCCCGCTTAAAATAATCATTAGAACTACTCATAAGTAATAGATTCAATTGCTATGTTTGGTTTCAACTCAGGAACCACCAATCAACCCGCGACCCGCAATTTCAACATGACTTGAACAAAGATTCGATCCAGACTCATGCCCTAACTAACTAACCCTCGTGCACTTGTAAGTCCGACCCTCTTGCAAGTTGATTAGTTGTTGTTTTTTTTTTAATATTTATTTATTTGATTATTATTGTAGTTTGTAATAAAAAAAAAGGAAAAAAAAAAGAAGAAGAAAAGAAAGAAAAAAGACAAAAATAGAAAAAAAAAAAGGAAAAAGGAAGAAGTATTTAGTTTCATTTTTATTTTCACATTTTAACTAAAAAACCAAAAAAATAAAAATAAAAAGTAAATAAATATATAGTAAAAAACAATATTATAATAATAATAAAAAATAATAAAGTCATCTTATCACTTAGAAAAATAATTTTTCCAATGAAATTAAAAATAAAAATAAATCAATCATTTTTTCTAAATAAGGATATTTCTAAAACTATCCATAAATAAATCCTGATTTAGAACCCTTTAGAAAATTTCTTTAAATAAATCAAAACAAGTAAAGAACGTAAACCTAATTGGCTTTCAAAAATTAAAATCAACTCAACTTGTTAATTTCTTTAGTGAACGAACTATAAAAGTCTGATCTCAAATAGCGGGTACATAGGCACTCATACGTAAATACAGGACGACTTAAAATATGGAAAGTTTTATTTTTTTCATTTTTGTAGATATTTATGTAAATTAATTAAATTAAGTCACATGTAATATGATTAGTCATTTAGAAAAGGAAAAGGGGTATTGTTGAAAAGAAAATTTAAAATTAGAAAGTTAGAAAGTGGTACCCGTTTAAGGTTTAATAAGATAGCCCTTGGATTCAGATCTCTCGTTTTAGAAAACCATTTTGTAAAATTGATTTTCTCATTAAAATTAGTAGCTAAGTTATAATCAATCCATCCAATTAGTTACAACTTAACTTTTGTCCCGACTTTGGTCGGGTGGTGACTCCAAAACATTTTCAAAAATACAATAAAAACTAGTTTTCTTTAAACCCTAATCGAGGATCAGTATTAAACTAGTAGGGTTTAATATTGATCGGTTTAGAGAAACTCAATTTACAAAAACTGGGAGGAAAAAACCAAGCTCAACACTTATAATTATCTTAAAGCTAGAAACTACTAGATCTTGAGCAGTAAGGAAATAAATCTAAAGAAAAGATATATTTCTACAGTCTTAGTTGTAAACCCAGCAAATTTCTTAAAACAAGGACTGGAAGTTAATAAGTTTTTTCGAAAGATACCCTTAGTATTGGAAAGATAGCTAACCTTGAACTTGATAGGCTATGCTCAAAAAACTTAATGCAAACTCCTAAAATCCTAAATGGCAATCTTCGCCCTAGTTTGACCCCTATACTCAAAGCCCTCAAATCCTATAAACAAATGCCAATAACTAATGTTAACTCCCATGGTCAACCTAATCTAATGAAACTAACCCTAAACCCCAATAGGAAAGAGGCTAATAGTTGAAGCCCGTGAGAGCTCCTTAAAACTAATAAAAGGTAAGCTAAATAAAAAATGAATATTGGTATAGATAACCCTTATAATGAATTCAAAACTTTAAAATGAATACTATAGTCCTTAAATGAACCTTCGAACATTAAAATCCTAATTGAAACCCTAATATGTACAAGCCTTTAAATTATAAAACCCTAACTACATTCGAAAACCTTAATCCAACTATTGTGCTATAATCAAATAGTAAAACTATTCATTAATTAGAGACTAATAACTCAATTGCCCTAAAACCTTAATCTACCCTCTAAGATGTACTCGAACAATAATAATTGTCTCAATTCCTTAAACTAATTAGACAAGATTACCCAATGAGCTTAACTAACTTAATTTGACACATTAAGCCCTAAAATGCTCCTAATTTGTGCCAAGTATACTAGTAATTAAGATTAAGAAACTTAATTACACTTTAATCTGCTATATGAAAGGATCACCTTAAGAATGCCAACGTTATACTTGGAGTGACTAGGAACCTTGTAAACTTTCGAATCCGAACTCAAAGTCAATTATAGGAATTAATAAGTAATCCCTAAAATCGCTTAAGATATAATCACGAATGATATAATAATAAAATCCATAAATTAAATGATTCAACTTTAAATAATAAGTCACAAATCCTAAGTAATAAGTTAGAAAACCCAAAAGAAAGTAAAATCCTAAAACCTTAATCATACGCATAAAACCCTAAAACCACTGATACGTGAGAAACCTTAAGACGACTAGAGAATATCAATAGACTCAGTAAAATCAATTAGAAGTGCAAAATCCTAATTGAACTAATAAACCCTAAGTATATCCCTAAACTATTTGCTAATTGTAAATAATTTCTCTAATCGCTAGGAAACCATAAATCGCTAACCACATACGCAAGCTAAAACCCTAATCTATCTTGAATAATAAAGGACTGTAAGAAACGAAGTAATATAGGTCAATGAACTTAATTCAAATGATAAAATATGGCAAGACCCCAATTACACCCTATCGAGCTTGGTTTTTTGGTTCTTTTTATAAAATTAGGTTTTCCCTAAACCAATCAGTATTAAACCCTACCCATTTAATACTAATCTCGACTAAGGTTTAAAGAAAACCATGTTTTTCAACTTGAAAAGATTTGGAATCGCTACCCGACCAGAGTTAGGAAAAGGGATTAAGTTATAACCACTTGGGTGGATTAGTTATAACTTAGCTACCGGTCTATTAATAAAAACACCAAGTTATAAAACAGCTTTAAAAAAAAAAAAAAAAAAAAAACCAGAGAATTTGAATCCGAAGGTTAAGACTTTTAAACCCTTATGGGTACCATTGACTTTCCAAAATTAACTTTAATATTTAAAAATCACCTTTTTTTTTTGTTTCATAAGACGAAACTCAATTTAACTATTCTAATTTGGACAAATGAAATAATCTAAGAAAAAGGAAAATTAGGTTTTTTTTTTATTTTTATCATCGCCCCATAGGTACCTATGTACCTACTATTCGAGATCAGACGTATGTAGTTCTCTTTTTGTAAAATTTTAGTAGATTAGTTTTGTTTTAATTTGAAAACAATTGAGTTTACGTTTTACTCAGTTTTGATTTGTTTAAGAAAATTCTTAAAACGTCCTAATCGGTTTTTTAATTTTTGGAAACTCTAAAATAGTCTTAATTTGGAAAGAAGTCTATTTATTTTCATTTACTTTTAGAAAATTAATTTTTCTAAGTGATTAATCTTATTTTATTTATTACTTATTATATTTTATCTATTTCTATTAAACTAATAAAATAAAGCAAAAATACTCTTTTCCTTTTCTTTTTTTTCTTTCTTTTCCTTCTTTTTTTTTATTTAATTACATTTACATGGAATAAATAAATGAAACAAATAAATAAATAAAAAATAAAAAAATCAATAAATAAAATGAAATCTAATAGAGGTTTGGACCAAGGTGGAGAGTGTGAGTCAAGTCGGTCACCGATTGCAGGTTGAATCGTAGGTCGGGTTGTCGGATCGAGTCGAGTCATTTGCAATTCTTCTTCAGCAATGTCGGATAGGGGTGGTTTAGGACAATTTAGGCCAAATTCTTCGGGGGTAAGGGAAGACTTGTGTGTTTGGGATTGGGCTTATGGGGGATAGGCCGAGTGCTGTAGCCTAGGGTAGTTGTTTGGCAGTTGTTGGAGGGAGTTTTTAGGTGTGATTAGCCAATTAGGGTAGGGGCTTAAGAGTATGGGGAGTTTAATTGTGGGCTCAATTTGAGGTTAAGGTGGTCGGAGGTGGTGTTTTGAGAAGGGGTGGCTTATAGCAGTTAGGGTCAAGCGATGGCTAACTTAGTGGAGCTACTAAGGGGCATAGTGGAGGTTGAAAGGGATCGGGCTGGAGAGCCTAAGTGACATGGAGCTTGACTGTGGTAGTGGTTGGGCTTGGATTGAATTGGAGAGAGAGAATCAAAGAGAGAGAAAGCAAGTTAGAGATAGAAAGTTTGCGAAAGTGAGAGAGGGGGTGTTTTAGGTAGTTATCCGAGCTTGTCTATCTTCATTGACGTCCTTAAGCCCCTATTTATACTTGAATTTCACTTAGAAACTAAGTAAACTCGAAATTGGATTTGAATGCAATTGTACGAAAATTTAGTTTTTTTTTTTCTGATTTTTGAAAGTTGATTTGAACGTGCTTTTGATTGAATCTGGACTTATTCTTAACACCAATTTGAAGCATGCCATGTCTAGTGCAAGATTGATGCAAGAAACTATGTGCCTGTGTGTGGAATTTGTGCAGAAATTGAAGCTAAAGTAAAGGGAGTAGGTTGTTCTTGAGAAGAAAAAAGGAGGAAAATTAAGAGAAAATGGGGGAAAACTGAGGGAAAGAAAGGAAAAGTGTTGACGTGGCACTAATGTAGCGCCACGTCAACTAACTCGACAAACCTCGACTTGCTATGTGTCATTATGTGACACATGGCATGCTACATGGCACCACGTAAGCAAGGTCGTCCAATCCAATGATGCCATGTATCAGGATACATGGCGTAACTAGATCTTGACACGTGGCAGTGTGCTAACCAAAAAAATAAGAAAAAGGCCTCCTTACCTTTGCCAAGATTTAAACCCAAGACCTCACACTCAAACCTGTTACTATGTCTATATGCTTAACCGTTAGGCCGTTGGCCTATGCTTTGTCCATATGCGTAATCAAATTACACATGTAGACTCAATTAGCTTAGACTAGATTTAAATATAAACCCAAGTTCAACAGCTCAACTTCTAAACTAAAATTAAAATTAAAAATCTGTCCTAATAATATGTTATTTTCTAAAATCTTTTACTTCATTTTAAATTTTCTATTTTTTTGTAATTTTTCAAATTTCTAAATTTTTAAATTTCATTTTCTAACTTTTTATCTTTTTAAGGTTTCTTTTTGAAATTTTCTTATTTTTTATGTTTTTGCTTATTTTTGTATTTTTCCATGATCCTTATTTTTTCTAAATTTCTTAATTTTTTTTTTCTTTTAATTCCCTACTTTTTGAATTTTTTCTAATATAGGACTTATTAAGAAAAGAAAGAAAAATAATGCAAATAAAGGGAGCAAAAATTAGGTGTCTATACACCCTAATTAGGCTTAAATTACTTAATTAAGTATAATCACAATTAATTAACTTAATTACCCTTTAATCCATCAACCAAACTCATTACATCTTAATTAGTAACAAGTTAAACTTAATTAAGAACAAACGACAAAGGATAAATTAGGAATTAACACTTATCCTTAAAGAGACAAAATCCTCCCTCATTTAGCAAAAAACAAATAAGGTACAATAGTACTAAGAGAGGACCATGTACTCTTATTCCAAAATAGCTACCTCTTGTCCCTTTTAATCCACCTTCAATATCTACCATTTTATCCCTTCAAAACACTCATTTAACACCATTCTTCACTTTTAGAAAACCCTAAGAAACACTTTTAAGAAATTCAAACAAAAACTAAAGGAAAAAGGAAAGAAAACAAAAGGAGTTGTCACCTTTGTGCACATCAACGCCTTTTTCATTTTCTACCACCATATACTACCAAATTACAAGCCACCACTACAAAAATCTCACACACACACTCTATTTTCTTGCCTTAAAACCCTTTCTTCCAAAGGATCATGTTTCGACTTCGATTTTGAGTGAAAAAGTTAGAGATCTTGCAAACTAGTTTAAGGTAAAACTCATCCAACTTAAGTTTTATATTTATACTAGTTTTACCTATGATATCTTAAGAGTTTAAGATTAGAAATACTATATAAATATGTTATAATCTTATACATGTCATTTTAAGGCCTCATAATTATACCTTTATTTATGTACTTAGCCAATTTGTTACTTACATTCTAGAAGTATAGAAGATATGTAAATAATTTAAAAAGATGTTGATAAAACTCCATGAAACCCTAAGTACCATCCATGCCACCCCCTCCACGATATGTATCCATCTTGTTTTCACCATGTTATGTGATATTATTAGTTTAAAAGAAGAAGGAATATGATTAAAACAAGGAAACCCATTATAATAAGTGTTGGATGGAAGAAGTTGAAGAAAAGCCTAGAAAAGCCCTACTTGGCCGCCACTTTCATGAAAGTTTCAAATCTGTAAATTTTGATTTATTAGCTTAATAACATGATTATCTAGTGTTAAGTATCATTTAGGACTTGATTAATCAAATTAAGTAGGTTAATGATGAGCTAGGGCCTTAAACTAGCTTAGTTAGTAATTAAAGATTTAAAAATGGTATTAATGGCCACCTTAATAATCATGACTAGATCTGTAAAGTTAGGTAAAGTAAACTAAACTTATGGCCAAAGTTGGGCTTAAGCTAAAAAAAGACAAGTGGGCTTAGGCCTAAGCCCCAAAATCCCAAGTTATGCCCAAAAAGCCCCAAAACCCAACTTTAAGACCCAAATAAAGGGATGACTAAATCCGAACATTATATTAAAAGGCCAAAAATAATTTATTTATGAGGCCCACTAAACCTTGAGGCCCATCCATGACATCTACTATAGGCCCTTTAATGAGTTAAAGCTTTAAACTTAAGAACACTTGAAAATGATGAAAATAAACTACAAGAACGTAAAATTCCAACTTAAAATGAGAAAGTTATTACCAAAATATGAAATAAGTGGAAATAGGGAAATTATAGTGAAGCTAGGGAATAGATTAAGATTAAGCTGAGTCTTATTTACTTTAATTACCTTAGTCACGTAATTTGGGATACCAAGTTCAAGATTACCAAAGATTACTGGGAATACTTGGCTTCAAGGTTAAGTGAATATACTGCCCCTATTTTGCTTTGTTATGTGCTTATAGTTAGTGCACCATCTAATTATCTTCGATAACCGAACTTGTTGCATGTTGTGGTATATAGGAACTTATATGTGATTGCTTTGGTTGACTCTTGCTTGTAAAATATCTTAAGAGATTTCAAATACCCTTGTTTAGTGCATTAGAACTCAAGGTATTGGAGTGTCTAGAATATATTTGCTTAGCTACCCATGAATCTGGATTAATAAATATTTGGCTTTTAATTAAACTAAACATGCATTGCATTTTATAACATAAGTTAAAAGGCATTAACACTACGTAGTAGAGTGGGAGATCATGCATAGATGGATCCATATTGATATTATATGTTGTGATTGTTTATCATACGACGTATTCATGCAACATGTTCTTACCTCGACCTTTGGAATCTACTTAGCTCTAGGGAGTGCTACCTTCTACTTAATGTCAAGCCATATCTATTACTGAGGGTGCTTATATTGCTAAGAGAACTCATATTAGACATGGATACCTAGGTCTTAACATACCTAAATACTTCCTAACTTGAGCAACGGTAGGTGTAAAACCATGATGTATGCAATTACCAGTTGATTGTACATTATTTCATTAAATATGCTTGTACATGCATTCATATATTTAATAAATAACTTGCTTATTATTATCTAATAGTAAGGTAGGAAGGTTGGAAGGTTGGAAGGTTACTCACTAAACTAGATGTAACTTACCATCTAATGGTTTCTTTTATAAGTCTTACAAAGCTGGGGCTAGGTTAAGATTCGAGTGCAAAGTACTCCATTGGGTTGAGAAAGTAGAATATAAGTTTAGGAGTAGTACAGTAGAATTAAACTTTCAAGGTATTTAGTAGCTTTCTGATTGTCGGATTTAGATACCCTTTCTTATTATTTAGTAGGAGATTTCAACTCTCTATGGTTCTAGTAACTATAGATTACTGGATCACTTATCAATTTATACATACATATATATATATACATATAGTTAAGCAAATGTATGTAAAATGAATAAGTACCCTTAGAAACTCTCTAGTTAGAGCTTGCAACCTCTGACTTGTAAGGCGATTTTTATATAATGGATGTACATGTGATACAAAAATTTTAAGTAAAACTACCAAGCCCCTTCATAGGGCATCACATTAGTTCTTACTTTAAAATCTCCCATTTTCAAATAAAGTATTACTTAGGTAATATAATACAATGCAATCTTGCAAAAATTAATTATAATATTTAAATCCTCGTATATATTTTTCATACTTTCTTAGGTAAATAACTTGTTTAAGTTGTGAACTATTTACTTCAAAGCGGGTTAGTTATGGATACCTTGTATAAATCAGGTGTAACATAATGGCTGTAAGGTTAGCTTCTATCCTAAAATGGTTTACACAATGAGATTGTTACGACTCTATCACTTCAAGGCGTCACATTTACTTCAAAACAGGTTAGTTATGGACACTTTGTATAAATCAAGTATAAGATAATGCCTATAAGGTCAGCTTCTATCCTAGAATGATTTGCACGACAAGATTATTACGACTCTATCGCTTTAAGGCGTGACACTTATGACTCAAGACTCATGTTTAACTCAGATTACAAATTACAATTGGTTTTATGGATATCACAAAAGGAGGTTACACAGGAACCAAGAATTATACCTCTTCACTATCACCCGTTCGTGAAGATCAATCTCCATTGGTCCTCAATTTGCAAATAGTCACGGTTGGTGGTAAAGAGTCTACTCTCCTTAAACCATGCTAATTTGCTAATGGCTATAGGGATGAGATTTGATCCTTAAGTTACGACAGTAGACCTTTGACTCTTAGTAGGAAAAGATTCATAGTCTGGGTGGTAAAGAGTTTACCCTCTTTAAATCGTACATATTTGCTAACTATTTCTAATTTAAGATCTAGTCCTCAAGATACAGTTGCAAACTTTTGACCCTCAATTACTAGTAGTCGTAGCTGGGGTAGTAAAGAGATCCTCTTTAAACCAAGCTGATTTGCTGACTGCAGCAAATTCGAGATAGTGGCTACTCAAAATGTGATTGCAAACTCCTAAGTATTGATTGTACTACCTACAAACGATGGATAATGAGAAGATATCAGTTTTGCATTGAAAAAGTAAGAGAAGAAGACACAAGAATTAATGGTATGGAGAAACACATGGAGGCTAACATCAATATAAAGACACATATGAAAGTGCAAGTAAAATTTCAAAAAGAAAAAGGGCACTGAGAGATGAGGACTATATTACTATTCATTGTATTAAAAATAAAAAGGAGTACTATCACAACATAAGTTCAAAGCATATGCTCAAGTTATTCTCATTCATTTATGAAGTAGTCACCATACTTAACAAAGAATTCGAGCTTAGCCACTATACACTGGTTTTGAAAGAAGGTGAGATGTTATTTAGTGAACTTTACTAATGCACACCATAGTCCAATCATCGAGGTACTCTAAGTTCCAAATTACTAAGCTTAAGATCATCAAAGCACACTCCACGAAGACGAGTGCAAAATCTATGAAGTAATAGTAAGCCATGCTAAAAAGCTACATGGGAACTAAGTAACATGACGTCTAGCAATAATAGATGGAAGATTAGGGGTTTCAACAAGAGATTCAATAAAGTGGAAGAGAGTACATGTAGATGTAATGCACTTGTTTATGGTGGTGATGGACAAATAGCATAAGCGAGCCACATGATAAATAGGTCCATTCTAAAGTAAACACAGCAAACTTGAGGTATGGGAGAAGGAAAGAGCTTACATACAATTTAGTATCAACACTAGACAACATGGCATACAATAATTAACAACAGTAATAAAGATACCAAAAATAATCAACTATACCAAGTTGCTATGAAGAAGCCAAAGCAGAGAGCTCATAGAGGCATTAGAAATCATAGCAAGATGAGGCAAAAAGGTTAGTCAGAAATTTGATGAAGTTCTAACAGTAAGTGTTATAGCAATACCCTACCAAAACAAGGTTTAAGCCCTCTCAATATGAAGGAATTCAAGGGTATAAGTTCTCATGTTAATATGTGTGATATTATACTCGTACATTTAGTGAAGCCAAAAGAAAATGGTGTAAAAAGTTTAAGATAAGTAATCCCAACAAATTATTTCATAATGTATGGTTGGTAATATATGGAGCACAATGAATAGTAAGTCTATACATACAGCAAGTTTGAAGTGCCATAAAAAAACAAAAAAAGAACTAAAACCTGCCTTACCTCGTTTAATTAGCCCATACCTATATTGTTATTTCTACTAAGAGAATCATTAAGTGGTGGTGAATTGTAATACAAGAGCTCCTTTTATCTAACATACTAGAGCATTAAGAATCATAAAAGAACCCTAAGGCAAAAAATGGTCCACAATTAATAGACGTCCAACATTACAAAAAGAGGAAGAGTACATAAATAGAAAAGCAAAACTTGCTCAAAAGACAATGGTTGTCACCAACGTAAACCAAAAGAAGAGAAAGCAAAGTTTCAGCAATCCATTCTTCCCAATCTGAGATGATATGTAGGAAAAGTAAGTACTGGCCCAACAATTCATTTAACATAATACAAGATATTAGAGAAGCAATTGAAGGTACATTAGCTCAAAAGAACATAACACATGAGTAGAAGCTACATTCAGAACACAAAGTTGAATAGCTTGTAATTAGCAAAAAAAAAAAAAAACAAAAGAGGAAGAAAACGAAAGTACCATTATAATGCAAATTTTAGCATCCAAAGAGGGCACAAGGACATGTGAGAATGAGCAAAAGAAACTTGAGTTATTCACTACTTCAGGCAAAATGAACCCAATTAATAAAACAGCATCTAACAATGATGGCTTGAGCTGCTAATCTTTGTCCATGTCAGGTCGAGCATATCCAAAGTTCAGGATAGTAATTCACCTACACATTCAAGAAAAACAACCACTTTTAAGATCAAGTTGTTGAATAGCTAATCCAACTTCTAAGTGCTTAGATAACTAAGCAAAAGAAACAATCCAAAGCTTCGAGCTGAAACCGACTTTATATACGAACTTGAGCTCTTCACCTCGACCTAAATAAAACACAATTCAAAACCTATGATAAAGATAGGGCCCAAGCTCCTAATTTGAGCATTGACCAACAAATTAGCCATACCATAGCAACAACTGAAGTGAACAAAAAAATATCAAGCTAAACAATTATTAGACCTAAGCAACCTCTTCTACCATTCAAATTGAGCCAAATCTGGTAGCAAATCAAAACAATAATGGCTTCTTATTTTCAACCTAGCTCATCCTGATGCTCTTAAATTAAGCTCAACAATAGTTGGTGATCGAGCAATTACAATAAGCTAGTCAAATCTAAGCAACTCGAAATTTCATACAAGCAAATATAGTAGGCTAAAGAATTAATAGCTACAATGTATTGGCTTACTCTCTCCAAATAAAGTGTATATGTGTGTGGTGGCAGCTATGTGAGAATGGGTTAAATGTCTTTCAGTTGTAAAACAAAGGTTTAGATGATGACCACTTCCTTCTATCTCTTGCAAAAACAAAAATGAAATGGACCTAAATTTTTTGTAGATTGACTCATAACTAATGCCTAATGGGGTCATATCTTTGTTGGCTTGAGAACTTTGGCTACACATGTATAAGAATATGGGAATGAGTTGCTTAATGAGAATTGAACTATAATAGCCTTATAAAAAAAAAAGAGAGGCCCAATATGGTAATTTATGGCAATCGATTCTTATA
Organism: Lumnitzera littorea; assembly: GCA_024138015.1. Lineage (NCBI taxonomy): Eukaryota > Viridiplantae > Streptophyta > Magnoliopsida > Myrtales > Combretaceae > Lumnitzera > Lumnitzera littorea. The sequence continues at coordinate 38,950,579 of JAMXBB010000010.1, forward strand.
TGTGATCGACTTGGTGTTACATCCAATTTTCTATGAGAAAGGGACAGTAAAATAGCCACTTCTCCAAATTACAAGGGGAAAGAAGAAATAAGAAAAGAAAAGGACACCCTATACTATTCCAACTCTAGCTTCTTAGGTGGTATTGGTTGATATCTCCAGAAGACATGCTTAGGTTGTAGGCTAGAGTAACCATATTTGGCATGGTTTTGAGTAGGTTGGAGAAACAACTATAAAAAAATATAGGCTTAACATGGAAAGAATGAAGCTCAGTTATTGATAAGGATGTTTTCTTAAAGTATTTTCAAAGGAATCTTCTAAATAGAGATTTGAAAATTCGTTTAGCTTTTAGGGCACCGTGCTTACTATTTGTAGCACAACAAATAAGAATTAATTAACACAAAGTGTTTATGTTATAAAGACCTTACAAGAAGAATGCTCCTATATGAGAAGAAAATCAAGGTAATATTGATACATAGAGTTAGCCCAATGGGATTGCTAATGTGAAATTAGCAAACAAATTCAACCAAACGAAATCAATAATTGATGTAGATTGAATCGAAGAGACAAATCATCTCAAAAAGAGATAACTTAAAGAAGATTTATTTTAGTATCACCTTGGGGAAATGTACAACTCAATCCAACTAAGGCTAGACACACGATTAAGAGGTATTGCGAACTCGTACACTAAACTAATTCTTAAATGAATTTGGCAACAGCATAACTGTTCAATAGCATGTGCACCTAGGTCATCTAAATGGCTCATTTGATGCCTAAACCCCTTCAAATACGTTCAAAGGACTTTGGTCAGGTGATAAAATGTAGAGGGATAAATTGAAAATTAGGTTTTTAGCCCATTAATTGATTGAGTTTAACTCTTTAGGCTAAGGTGATAGGGCCCAAAGTATCATGTCTAATTACTTGGGATCATTAAGGGAGTTTTGGTACAATAAATTTGGAGCAAGGCCTATTGGATCGGTCCGTTTGATCTAACATTTCTCAACTTGGCTCACACAAGAGAATAAGGTCTTATTGGGGCCTAAGCTCATAAAAAAATGTCTACCCAAGGTCCATTAAGAGAAGGGATGAATCTTGGCCATTGATCATCATCACAATCTAACGAATGAAATTAATGGCCATCCTTTATATATACCTTTCTCCTTCCCTCATTTGGATAAGAGAGATTTTGGTAGAAACACCGTCACTTTGCCATAATCCTACCTTAAAAGATCAAGCACTTAAACATCACAAGAACACTTCCACATCCTTTATTGATAGTAAAGTTTGATGCATTCATGCTCCTTCGCTTGGCACCACAAGTGTTAGAGCCGCATTGGGATTGCCTACTCTTCCTACTTACATTTCTCTTCTAATCATCCTATATGTATGATTCAAGTCATTTTCCTAATCACGTGTAACCAACTTGACACGTAGCACGCACGTGACCCTTACATTCATACCCATACACCTACAATGACAATAGATGGCCAATAGACAATTTCAAATTGTAACGTTACACTTTGTGCAAATTGCATGGGTTGATTTGAAAGTGTACAGACCATGGACGACTTGAACACATTGACCAACTTTTGGATAATTACAATTTATTTGAAAGCATCATATGGTCTTGCTAAATGACATAAACTTTGGACATTAATTGGTTACCATCATAGAGTCACAAGGACCATCATTCATTCTCTAATATGGATCGAAACATGTTTTCACATGTGCTTCTTATTGCATGGATCGTGGACTTGCAAGCATGTATGAGTTAGACTACGTATGGACTTAAATTTAGGCTTTAAATACTCATAGCATGACCACATCAATTGGTTTTGTAACTTTTAGATCTGTATTTTATTTTTCAATATAGCGTTGACATGATCGTATCAATCGATTATGTAACTTTCTAGTTATATTTTAATTAAATTGATACGGCCTTTAACATAACCTCGTTAAGTGATTATATTGATCTTTAAAAACTATCATTAATTCAATTCAACTCCAAATCAAGTAAAACTTGATTTAATCTTTCCCTTTTCTTCTCAAATATTCATAAAAAATTTGAAATAAAATTATTTTCTAATTAAGTACCAAATATTCACATAATACCCACAAAGATATCAAAAGCACTAGTGAAAATCCATTATAAATATATGTAATAAAGCACTTATCGATTCATAAATGTCTTAAAAACATCAAATCATTTATCATGTATTTCGATGGCTTTAACTAGAACATTCATCATCAAAATATCATACAAGCATCAAACCCATACCCAAATGGCATGTAAACATTAGCTCCAGCATCAACATACATACCACAAACCTACTACAAATCTACTCAACCACTCATGGTAATAACAAGGATACAAAACTTCAACAATGACATCAAGGAAAACATCATTAGAGATGAAGTTAAGGATCACTCAATGAAGAAAGACACCAAATGCATAAAGAACTTCACAACCCATGCTAAGATTAGTATAAGGGTCTACTAATCCATTGGTAGGTGCTTTTTAGTGTCAGCTCCTTGCGTGAAGAAATGAATGATGTATCTAGCTAAGGTTTTAAGCTACTGATCGACTAGTATAGGAGGTACGAATCAATAGGTAGGAGGAGATTTCTTCTAGACATTTTGTTCTTACTTTCCTCTCTAAGCATCATATCAGTAGATGGGTTCATGAGCTCCTGATAATTTAAGGCATACTGATTGATTAGTAGCTTAGATAATAATCAATCCATATGCCAATTATCCTTTCTCCTTTCATTTTTAGCCATCTAATGGGATGATGGGGTCTACTTGGTGCATGGTAGCCTTCATAATACTATACTAAATGTTACAAATTAGTAAAATTCAAATAAAGCTTTCATCTTTATCATTAATCTAGGCCATTTTAGAGTTATAGGCCCATTTTGTGTACAAATCCCTCTTTAATGTAATTATTGATCCATTTTTATCCAAAATTGTGCATAAGTGCATATCTTAATTTAGGGGAAAATGTGAATTTTTATGTGTTATCAATTGTTTTCTTTATATTGTCTACTTTAAGTAAAACTCTAATAATCTTTCTTACACTATCATTATTACTAAATTTTTTACCAAGAGAAGGAATTTCATCAGTAATAGTTATATGACGATTAAAAAGATCTTTAATTTCTTCAATAATAGGTATTCCAAAAAACTCATATTCCTACAACAATACGTTAATATGAGTTTTTTTTTTTCCTTTTATTTTGATTGAATTTGCTTTTCATGAGTCACACATAATCTATCCCAAAGTTTTGTAGCTATGATACAAGAAGAAATAATGTTAAATTTTGTAACAAATCACGCAAAGTAGATGCTTACCTCTTAATCTATAGAGGTTTTTTGTTGTCTTATGTTGTAGTGACATATATTTTAACTTTCAAGTTTACTGGTGGTACTGCTACCCTTAATTCAAAATTTGTAACTTGTATAAAAACCTCCATCCTACATTTTCGTGCAAAAAGTTAACAATATAAATATAAGGATTTTTATTGGGTTGAACCAAAATCAGATTTTTGTCATTGCATCTTTCTTTCACTAGCACTATTTTTATATTTATTTCTTTTTTCAAGAAAAGAACGCAAAACTTTAATACCAATTGTAAGCCAATAACAAGTAAGAAGGGATCTAATTGATTTCCAAAAAAAAAAAAATTTGAAATATTTTTTGATAAACTCTTATTTATCAATTTCAAATGCAAATATAGAAATAAATGTAGAAATTGGAAAAAGAGTAGAGTAAACAAAGAAGCAAAGATGTATAGTGATTTCTCATTATGAATTTATTTACTCAATCAACTATGTTCGTGAGAATCTAATATTTTATTTTAATTTTCAATATATTTTAGATTGAAATCCAAGTACAGTGACTAACTATTACATATATACTACTTCTATCTAGTAAAAGGCTCTATAAAGTACTTTTAATACCTACTGTTCTCACTCTCAAAGGATATAATTACCAATCAAATAAGGATAATACATGTAGAGGTGCAACAATGGAGAATTTCTACATGTATCTTTAGACATTAATACTTACTTCTATATACACTAAACCCTTTGCTTCTATAATGGTAAAAAGTAAACAATCTTACTTTGATAAATTAGATAAACGTTTTGTAGAGAATGTAAGAGTATAATGATACTAGTTTGAAGAGATAATCAATAATAATTTTTCTTTTTCTCTTTTTGTTTTCATCTTGTTTATTTTGAAGTTTGAACTATCTCTATATAGATTATAGTCTCTCCAAAATGATTAATAACTCATTTCAATGTAAACTTTCACAAAATGTTATTCTAATATATATTTTCCATTTATGGATAACTCCTCCAAGAATCTTGAGATATTTTTTTAAGTTTAAATATTTTTCAAAGGTTAAAACCATGATGAAAATATTCTTTCTTTTCATACATTCAAAGCCTCTAATAAAATTCGACCAAAAAGAAAAAAGCCTCTACCATAAACAACGATATCTTCTCTTATTGTTCAATTCTTAACAATATTAAACATTTCAAAATTGGAATTACCCAATTCTAGTAGCCATTATCTTTGAAAAATAAAAGCTCCAGAGTCTCATCTCAACTATGCTCTTATAACTTCAACTAAAGTTGCAAGTTTTACCTCAAATATTCTTCAATCTTTTGAATCCAAACTTGAAACAAATGTTTCAAAAATCTTAGTAATATGTTGTAGATTCAAATTCAATCTTCAAATTCCATTAAATTTGGCCAAAAAAAGCAATGCTTAATTTTTTTAGTTTGAAACCCACTTTTCACAAAATTTTCAACTAAATATAAAGTTGATTTTCAAATCATAAAAATGTTATTTAAATGCATTATTAGCTTTAAAATATTTGTAAACTACAAACATAAGATTAAGCAACTTACTTGAGCACACTCATCAATGCTATCTTAGCATGTTCATTCACACTTCCAAATATCACATATAATTTCATAGATAACTCATGTAGCAATTTTGAGTAAACTTTGCTTGAAAGAATTGAGTCTTAAATAATTTTAGTATGAAAGTTCATGTTTGATGATTAACATTAAATATTAATTATATAACGTGTCTTGGCTTGACTTGAATTATCAACTTAACTTAACTTAACTTCTCTTCTATAAATTGAACTGAGTAACAACCTGTTAATATATGAATAATAAAAATAAAAACATGTCTACATCAAAATTTAAATTATACTATACCAATACTAAAAAATTAAATAAAACTAAAAGATATGTTAGCTCTATTGTTGATTGATAGCCTAAACCGAAGAAGAATGTTCATTTTATTTTGGTTTTTTAGTGTAGGCAAAAACAGGTTTGGATCGATCTTCACTCCAAACCAAACCAAACTAACCAAATAATGAAAATGCAGTTTGGTTTTTTTTTTTCAGCTTTAAATCAAATCGTACAGTTCAAATTAGGAATTTTCCTAAACTACAAAATTTCAATTTTGTTTATGGATTGAGCCATATCTTTTAGTTTAAAAAAGTATATTTGTAAAACATATAATCTTATGTCAAAAGTATTGAATTGATTTATAAATATTGAATATTAGCATAATAGAGGTTGATGAAATTAATATTCATGTGACTAAAAATTTTCAATTTTTTTTTTTTTATAAAAGAGCCTACTTCATTTATAAATAAAAGATTACATCGTTATATATTTTTCACTCAACAAATTATTAGTTTATCACTGTAATAGTACCTCAATAGTTGAACTATTTATAACAGAGACTAACTTATCTAGACCATAACCTAATACATCATATGCCAAAAGCTCTTGCATTTCTTTGGGAGGATGATGCCAAAAACCAAAAAAAGCAGTTGCTATACTACATTTGTATTGCAATGTGATAAGCAATTCTATTGTATTCTCTCGAATAAGCTTCAATTTGCTAGCTTTGCAGCTTAAAGATTTGCCTAGCATGCAAGGATAGCATTATAATATTTTTAAATGTTTATATATAGGTAATTTTATTTACAAAAATAACATATAGTACAAACTTTAAGTAAAACTATATATATAATTTATACATTACGATAATTAAAATTTTAATACATATATATTTTAATAAATATAAATAAATGATTCTTTTAAATGTTATATTATAACAAAGGACATTCTTTAATTGAAGTAAAATATTACTATGCTTTTTATAAAGCAATTTGGTTTGGTTTTGCGAATTGCCTTAACTTATCTTTCCAAACCAATCATAAATTTTCTATTTGGTTTGAATTGAGAATTTTCTAAACTAAATCATAAAAAAAAAAAAATATTTTCAATTTAGTTTAGTTTGGTATGTTTTTTTCCTACCCTTATAATGACATCATTGTGATAAATTAAATTGAATACTTAATATTACTTTATGGAATGAGGTTTCATCATCAATAGCAGAATGCATCATATTATAAGTGTATAACATTATCAGTTGTATCCTTGAAACAAAATAGGGTTTATGATATATTTAATATAGATATCAAAATGGTTTGTACTTCATGATGGTTGTTGAGGGGACTTAATATGCATTAATTGGTGAATGTGATAATATTTAGAAAAAAATGTTTAGATTGAAAAACATAATTTTTGTTAAGAGGATAAGTTTAGGAAAAGCTTGAAATAGAAATAAGTGACAACAATTACTGTATACATAAAATTTTTATGTATCCTATATGTTATTTAAATAAATTGACTCTTGAAAATATTAATTGAGAAATTGAGATATACGTGTATAATTAATGACAAAATTAACAAATGAAAATCAATAACACTTAAGTTTTGAACATTGCACTATATGGTAGATATAGTTTAGAGCATACGTATTAGTAAAAACTATAAATTTTACTTAAGAAATTATTGCATATTATATGCTTATAAATTATCATATGTAAGGGGAATTAATTATTATTTAATCATACAAAAATGTGATATATTATAATTTCATACAACCATTATATAGTTTTCTATGTAAAATGGTGTATCATTTAGGAATAGTCATACTCATTCAAAATATATCAGTAAAGCATCATTTATATAAAGAAATGTGTCCTTTTGCTTTAAATTGTATAACTCGAGAGCAACGGAGTTTATTATTGAGTCACGAATGCACCATCAACTCTAGTGAAGATTCTCTATAGTCTCTCTACGCTCGATATTAATAGATTTAGTTCAAAAGAGAAAACAAAAGTAATTAGGAATACATTAAACTCCATTTGTTAAGTGAAAGGAAATGTGTTGATTAAAGAAAATGGACCAGGTCCTTTTTGCATCTGTAGCCTTCCATGGATATGATAGGCCAAACTAATATAATAACATAAGCCTTATATGCTTATTGATATTTACAAATAGTAGATAATATATCTATTAATATTAAAGAAATAGAGGATTATTTGACTCCACTTATTTCAGTCTATTATCTTTTAATATTAAAGGAATAGAGAGCTTTTTTGGCTTCACTTATTTTAGAATATAATAAGACCTTTACTTTCTTCTTCTTTTTTTTAATTCTAAAAACGAAGACATTAATGCATATGGTAAAGAAAAAGAACAATACATTAATGTAGATTGTTTCACTTCTATTAATATTAGAGTTTTTTTTTTTTTACCAGATATTAATATTAAAGTATAGGGAGTCATAAATCCACTTATTTTTAGAATATGAGAAAATAGTTACTCATTTTTAAATAGATTTAACAAGATATTAATGTATGGCTGAAAAAGAAAAGACATATCAACACACTTCCCCATGGAACCATAAACTCCCTTACATATATTATGGCTTCAATTTTCTATTGAAGGAAAAAGGATTTCAATAATTTTATCAATTTTGAATCATCTCTCTCTCTAAATTCTAGAAACCTTAATCTTAACTCAATCCCTACAAATTACCCAATTGATCACATTTCATTCTAAATCGATATGCTCTACAACTCTCTGAGAAATGTTACAAACCCAATTCGACAGGTTTGAGATGCATGCTTTATTATACTCTTAAAACATACCAAATCACGATTGATACAAAACAAGCTTTTTAACCTTCAGAAGAGATATGGTATTTGCTTAAAAAACTAGTGTTTGAAGGATAGTTGATTGGAATAATATAGATGATGTAAAAAGAAAGCTAACTTTTATTGAAGTTTTGGAATTTATGATTATTTACTTGCTATCAAAGCGTAGTATGCACTTCCTTTGATGGTATATTTTTGCATCTAGTTTTTTGTTTTGAAAATTTTAAATTATTTTAAGTTTAATGTCTTGGTATATTCATTTTTTTAGGAACTAATTCGACCACATATTCACATATTAGGGAATGCATTATTTTATTTATAATATCAATATCAACATCTAGCATTTGACTCCAAAATGGTATTATACACTATTTCTTCAATCTTGATTTTATGTTTTATTTTTTTTTTTTATCGTTATCATCAAAATTATGTGTATTATTGGATATTATTTTTTATTTTTTTAAATGGATGAGAGAAAAGTAAAATTTTTTTGTGTAACTCTTTAAGTAGGATGTTTTAGTTGACATGCATTTCCTTATTGTTAATTGTAGAACTGCATGTTAAATTATATAATTTCTACATGTTTTAGTTAATCAAGAAATTGAGTTGTTCAAACCATAACATAACATCATTACCTCAAAGACATAGGAGTTGGATATATTTTGTCATGGAAGTCATTACAATTAACTTTAGTTTCACAACGTTGGGTCACTAGAGCTACCTTTGAAAGTCTATCCCCATTTTATTTTGTAGTTATACTTTTTATATTAGTATCTTCTTTTGTAAATGTTAAAATTGTGTAATTATTTTGCAAATGCTAAAATATATTTAGAAAAAACATCAAAGTAATAGAATGTTTGCATGATTTACTTTGGAATAATTATTTCCGACTATTTCTCTCTTTCCATGATGAGATTTTGTTTTATAATTGGTTAGAAAATTGGTTTCCACAAAAGTGATCGAAGTATTTAATAATTGAATGTAGTATGATTGTAGCTACTATGAAAGCTATGATAAATTCAATGTCAATTATACTTTGATAAATCATAATTAATTTAATTCAATGCAATTTGATCCCTTATTCACTATTTCTTTTTTTTTTTAATATCAAATTTTATGTTAACATAAGAATATCTATTATTTGCATAGATGTAATAGCATACAATCTCCAAAAGTATTCATTAGCTCATACTTTTACTTTAATTGTATTAAACTACTTTTGCACAAGCATAGTAAGTATATCGCTTGCTAGTATTTTACTATGGTAGATCTTGCTACACATGAGGCAATGTGATATAGGCAATGTGACGATAGAATATTCCAACAAACTCTTGCAATAATACATATAAATAGTGTATTTTCATTATATTATTTTATTTTTACTTTTAGTTACACTTCCTAACCACATTTCTATTTTTCTATTACAATAGCCCTTTCTACATGTATTGATGTAGCATAGGCCATGTGAAATAAAATGTTCAACAAACTCTTATAAGAATATATATAAATAGCTTATTTTCGTTTTATTATTTCATTATTACTTTTAGTTACACTTTCTAAATATCTCTTTTATTTATTCATACTATCATGTGGTTTTGGTTATGTAGATATTAATGGTCAATATAATGGAAAGTAAATGTGATTAACTATAAATACCACTATATAAAGAATATAACAAATGTAAAAGTAGAATTAAACTTATAACTTCTTTGAATGATGATAATATAAAGACAATTAATTGTTAAGCATATAAAACATCAAAAGAAATCCAACCGCTTTAATAATATAAATCAAAAGTTATAATTCATCAAACATAAGCTTCCCAATTTATATATAGCTAAAAGATATCCAATGATAATGAAGCTTTGACTTTGCATTGTGTTTATAATAAGTAATTCTCGGAAGATATCTTAAAAACCTTTTTTATTTTATGAGTGCACATGTCAATAAGTGCAATATTTCTTTCACAACAACCCATCATTGAGTATCAAAATACTTGATAATTTATTTTTAAAACACATGAATGGACATGCTAAGGCAAAATAATAATAATACTCATGGTAGTTCTATTCATTGCCTACATTCTATCGTGTTTTCCTTTCTTTTTTTTCTTTTTTGTGTTTAGAGTATTCTCAACTACTTTATTATATGTATACTTTTATAAAATAAATCAAAATCTAAGCTACTCACTAAGAAGTTAAAGAAAAATTACCTTTATTTACTTCATAATTAATTTTAAGAAATGTGTTACTTTGTGTAAAAAAAATGTAACTACATGAAAATATATCTAATATTATGAACCATCACAAATTTGTATAATATATATATATATATTTAACTAAAAGTTAGTATGATGAGATGCAAAGATACTACATAATTATTATCCATACAAACATTTCCATTTATATAACAATTGCAAATACATAAACTGAAATACTGAGTAGAGTAAAACATAAATTTGTTTTTCGTAATTGAAGTAAAAACTATATGTTTGACTAGTACAAGTATGCAAGATCATTGTTCATAGATTTACTTCAAAACCATATGTAGGTATATATATTGGCCTTAAAGTCATTTATGTATATGAGACTCTGCAAAAATTTACAATTAGGATTTAACACTTAGATATAACACAATAATAGGAGCTATCGAGTCAAGAAAATTGTATGTTCTATACTCTAGTAAATAGGTTCTAAGTATCAAGTTCTAGGATATTCGAGAAAATAGTATGGATGAGCATTAGTATTCTACAACTTGGTTGAAGAAGAAATGTATATATATACATATGTATATAATAAACAACATGGCATTTGCAAATTTAGATTTTATAAATATAATAACAAAATTATAAAAAAGCTAAAAAGCTAAATCTTAAATGCAACATTCATAATTTATTAGAAGTACGTAAGATAGATTCTAACAACAATGAGGTCTTAGAGAAAAATTATATATAACAATATTTATAGGATGTGAAAAGGCATGTATATACGTTCAATATAATTAATAAATAGGCGTACACTTATGTGATTAGTTTCAAGCGAACAATTTAAGGCATTTATGAAATTAACCTGATTAAGTTAAAATTTTACAAATGGACTAGGAACTTTAATCAATGAGTATCTATGAGCATGGATCTCAAAATATAATAAAATAATAACAATATAACTAAAATAGTTAATTTTTACTATACTATTTAATATTTATTGTAAACACACGGAATAAGCTTCAGTAACTAGTAAATTTTTAAAGATAAATTATACGTATAATAAAATTATTAAATGACATAAAATAATGTGTAGAATATAGATATATACACCGCATATAATTTTTACGCATAAATATATATCCATAATTACCTAAAATACCCGACGTAATACAAATTTAGCTAAAATAATATAAGAAAAAAATAAATAAATAAAAATATTGGGACAGCTAGAGAATTCTTGGATTAGGTATATAAGGGATAAAGATAAGGCTAGACAGAAAAACTATGAATCATGGATCGAACTATAAACCAAATTGAACTAAATCGAAAAATCAATTTTTTTGTGAACTGTTTGGTTTACGGTTCAATTCAGTTATATATAAACAGTTCACGGTTTGGTTTTAGGAAGCAAATCGAACCCAATCGTTTAGAATCGAACCAAACTATTTAGTTAAATAAAAAAAATTATGTAATTATTTTGTACTTTTTTATATTTTTTTCCATTAATCTACATAAATTTCATCAAATTTTTCATATTTTGTTATTCTTTATTGTAAATTTGTATCAATTATTAAAATTAAGTTGAGTAAATTCCATTTGAAATTTTATATTTATTGGAAATAAAAATGTTTAGTGAAAATTTTACACAAACGGTTTAAACCGTAGACCAAATTGAACCAAATTGGTTTTAATTAGATTCGAAAAATTTATGAACCAAACCGTATGGTTATGTTCAATTTAAAAAAAAAAAACAGAATCATTATATTAAGTTCAGTTTGGTAAAGAAGGGTGAATTGTACCAAACTGAACCACACCCAACCCTAGCTAAAGACACTTATTGACATGTGAATTAGGTAAAAAACTTAAGTAATAAGTCATCTAGGCTTAGTATATAAGGTGGATTTGCACGAGAAGAGAGAAAATAAATTATTCTTCACTCCATAAGCTTTGAAAATTCCAAAACTCCTCTCTACAATATGCTACATCTATGATCTAGGAAAAATAAGTGGAAGTTGGAAAGATTGAAGAAAAAAATTTAGGAAAATGGTGTAAATCTGCACAATAAGGAATTTGTAGGGCTAAAGAGTAGCTGAAGACCAACCACCACCACCAAGTGGCAGAATACCCACCGCCTAACCTTGCTGACAAGGTGGTGACCACCACTGGTAGCCGAAGCTGTTAGTTCTGATGAGTGTCTTAAAAACTATCAATTTAAAAAAAAAAAGCTAAAAATACTAATTTAATATAGAAAATTATAGAAAAATTTATTCCTAAGTATTTTCATGTGTAGAATTTAGGAAAAACATTAATTTGTATAAATTTAGTAGATATATAATACGTCTCTAAGAAATTGACAAAACCAAGCTAATTTTGATATTAAATTACGTTACCTTAATGGTGTAGTTTTTAACTCTTAAATTTTTCTATAAGCTTTTCTATACTTATATTAGAATGCTATGAAGACTTTTTCTCCAAAACTATTTTTTGTATTTTTCTCAGTTTTTAAACCCTTAAATTATAGTTAAAAATCAATATTTTTAGTAAAATTTACAAATTTTCTTTAAAAGCCTCACTTAAATTTTGTGCCACACTAGTTTAGGGTATAAGCTAATGTGGATTTGTAGTGTTGGGTTGAAATTTTTTTGGATGGAAGTTGTGAATTTCACAATATGCTATAATATGTAATTTTGGGAATGAATAAGTTATTGAGGAGTTTCCTTAACTGGAATTGAAAGGCAATGTGAGTAAATCAAGTGGATAAAAGGGAGTTTGAACAAAGTTAAAGGATAATTTAGAGGTTTTTGCTAGGCAAATATGTTGCTAGATCCCTACTCATAAGTTAAATCAAAGTGAATTCTCATGATAATTGTAAATAGGGGAATCTTGGAGACTAAGTCAAAAGGTATAGAGGGCCAAATTTAATATTGGGCTTTAAGCTCATTGATTAAATGGATTTGACTTCTTGAGCTAAGGTGATAGGGCTTGATGAGCCAAACCCATAAATTATCGAGATGGTCAAGAGAGATTTGGTATGGTAGGCTTAGAGTAGGTTATCCGATCCAGCCTTTCTTAATTTAGTTCACACTAAAATAATAAATAAAGTCTCTATCTAGGCTAAAACCTATGAAAATATCCCACTTGACATCCATTAATAAAAGGCTTCAATCTTAACCATTGATCACCATCATGATTTGATGAATGTGATGAACTATCATTTCCTATAAATACCCCATTCATATCCTCATTTAAATAAGAGAAAAACCCCCATTAATGCTGTTACTCTACCTAAACATTATCTTAAAGATCAAACACTTAAACACCATTGGAACTTTACCCTATTCTTCATCAATCTTAGAGTTTGATGCCATCGTGCTCCTCCACCTATCACCACACGTATTAGAGTCATCAAGATTGCCTACTCCTCCTCCCTACACTTCACTCCAAATCATCACTCAAATCATTTCCCTAATCACGTGTAGAGCGACTTCTCACACGGCACGCATGTGACCCTTGCATCCATACCCATACCCCTACATTTTCTAGTGACTCCATTAGGGAAGGAAGACTTGATACTCACATCACGATACCTCTAAGACGAAGACAACCCAATCCTACTAATGGCATTAATCAAGAGCAAAATGCTATTATTGTAACTAATGACCAAAATCCACCTCCAGCTGGAGACACTAATTAAGGAGATGGCATATAGGAAGGTGTTCTTGATAATGCGCAATTAACGTGTGAGTTATAGGAGAATAATTGAAACCTAGGTGAACTTATGGCAATGTTTACTCAATGCACACCTGCTTTGGCTACCTTTGCTATTGCGTAACAAGGAGCAACTTTCTCGAATCCTTCTAATGTAGTGTAAAAACATAACCCACCCAACCTTTTTGTTGTTAATGAGCATGTCACTCCTAGGGTTGAAGAACAACTTCCTGCTATAAAACCCTACATATATTCAAGATTCATTACTTGAAGTAAGGAATTAAGGAGTTCAGGTTGGAAGCTCATCATCCTCACATGTTATACCACGTATCATAATTGTTGACCCCATACAGCCAAACTAATGATTCCTATGTCTACAAGATCTATACTTATGAATCTCGCGCCCATGTATCCTGCTCCTATGATGTCACTAAGGGTAGAAGCATCTACTTAGAGAGGTTCGTTTGTGACTAAAGAAGATTTACACATATATTTGAAGGAGATATAAGCAAAGTCTATGACTGGGGTATTGAAATTGAAACTTCCATATCACCAACGCATTGCTGTAAAGCCATACCCTAAGGACTATGTAAGTCCGAAGTTCATGTTATTCAATAGCAAGAAAGGGAATGCTAAAGAACACTTGTTAAAGTTCATCGAGGCATTAGAAGTATATGGTTTGGATGCCGATTTGAAACTAAAGGAATTTTCTTAGTCACTCACTGAGAAGGCATATACCTAGTATGTCAACCTTCCCCCAAGGTCGATCAACTCATGGGGAAACATGTACAAGATGTTCTTGGAGAAGTTCTTCTCAACTAAAGAAACAATTACCCTTGCTAACATGGGGAGGATTCGATAAAAGCCTAAGGAAGATCTTATGGATTACATTAAGTGCTTTAGGGTGCATTCCTTAGACATTCAAGACATTTGTGATGAAAGAGAGTTAGTCAAGATTTGTTTCCAATGGATGTTTACTGAGTATGCAATGCATCTTGAAAGCCTCTCGTTGGTTTCTTTTGCTATGTTGGTTGAAAACGTACGAAGGACCAACAATTTAGTAGCATGACAAAGAGGTAAAAATGTAAGATTTAATAAACGCACCCCATTAGTGAATTTAATTCAAGAAGAGCAAAGATATTTAGAAGTGAGAAGCTTATGAGCACTAAACTATCTTTAGCATACCCATGCTCAATGGGAAAAGTGCACACATTCCTCAACCAATGGCTACGTGATGGTAATATCAGACTCCCACGAGTTAAGCATTTACCAACAAATAAAGAGAAGAGTGATACTAAGTATTGTAGATTTCACAGGAGTATAGGCCACCCTACGAAAGATTGTTAGACTTTGAAGAAGATATTTAATGAGCGAGTTCAAAATGGAGAACTGATCATCGAGGATAATGATGTCAAGAACAACCTACTTCTAGCTCATAACACCCAACGTAATGTAGTGAACGTTATCACTTACGATCCCACAAAGACAGAAAGTATAGAGGTGCAACTAATTGATGTACACAAAGTTAAGCATGAAGAATTGGAGATCAAGACAAATGGAGATGAAAATACTGCTCTTTCTTTGTTGAAGATCACTAATGTTAGGAATTTCTTTGATTTACTCAACTTTAATGAGGATGCTCGACTCGAGGCGGTAGCTGCACTAACAAAGATGTCACAAGACCAATACAAGAAATATCTTATAGCATGTCCCAAAAAAGGAATCGTTTCGATGAATAAGGGGATAATTACATTTAGTAATGCTGACATTTGTATAATGAATCCTAACCATAATCGCCCTCTATATGTAGAAAGCATACTCAATGGTCATTCTATCAAGAGGACACTTATTGATAATGGATCTTCACTTAATGTTATGTCAATTTCAACTTTTAAAGCTGCAAAGATAGATATTTGAAACTTAGTGAGATAACCAATCACACTAAATAACTTCTATGATTCTTCCATGAAGACAATGGGGCATATCGAAGCAGACTTTGATATCAAACCTATACGCAGCCTCATGTGGTTCCATGTGATCGATGCACTTGTATCTTACCATCTCTTTATAGGAAGGACATGGCTTCATGATCACAACATGATACCCTCAACATGGCTTCAATGCATGAAAGATCATTAGAATGATCAAGACATCTTCATTCCTACAACAAAGAACCTATTTACACGTAACGAGTCTCACTTTACTAAAACAACATTCTTTGATGAGCAAATAAATAAAGGGGAGACACCCTTAGTGGCACCTCATGAAGCACATTTGCTCATAAGGGAAGAAGCTTAAACATGAGCATTCAAGAAGAAAAGGATGTACAGTTGCCACGGGGGTGCGAAAAAACGAAAGCGAACTAATGATATTATGAAGGTAAAATGTACATTATAAGTTAAGAAGTGCAAGAACTATTGGTAGCTAGGATGTGTTTTCGCTAGTTTTATCTTAGTTTTCATTTCATTTCATATGTAACCACAGTGATGATTGCTTCTTGTTAATTGAACTTCCTTTTCCCATCACTGATATTTTCTAATGAGAATATGATTAGTGTTTGGGTAACTTCATTTTATTACTATTGTCATTGCAAAGTAAGAGACTAGTCTCCTTAGTGTATGACGTTAATTTCACAAAATAATTTGGTCTAAAATGGGGAAACTAAGCTCATTGATCGATCACAAGAAATTAATAATGAATATAATATATAGACTACACATCATTACTAGCTAGTAAGAACTTGGTCTCCTAAGCGTACGATGATGAGCTTAGCTCGTATGTTGCAGGCCGGTAAGAACATTGGCTCCCAAATGTACATCATGCCATGATAATCATTTATAGCTTTTATGTTAATTAATTGCTATGTTTCTTGCCATCAAGTAGTGGAAAAAATCCCATTGCTGAGCACTTTAAGATATTGACATTCACACCCAAGTAACATCTTGGTATGCCATGCTATACAATCAAGTAATGAGAAATACCCCCTTGACTAATGAGAAAATTTTATTGATCCTAAGCAATCAATGCCATTATCGCTATGTATGCGTGATTGAATACTTCTTAGAAGGGATCTTTTATATATTATTAGTAAAAAGCAAAAGTCTTGTTTCAATATATGAGATGACATGTGAGATCCTTTAGATCATTAAGTCTAAGCAGTCTCGTAATTATGCATATCTTAAAGGAGACCTCTTTAGATCATCGAGTCTAAGCAGTCACATAATTATATCTATTGTACAAGAGGCCCCTTAGATCAAAGAGTCTAAGCAATCTCGAAGTTATGTCAATCTAAAATTTAAAGGTCACGATTTCTTGACACTAATGTAACTAGGTCAAGCCTTTGCTCCCTACCACGTAGTGTCATTTTTAAGAAAAAAGAAGAGATAACAAAGCAATTTTACTACTTTATTCTAGGCAATAGTGCTATTTAGATGAGGCAATGCTCCTAAGTGCATAAAGTGCTTAAGATATGCTTCTTACTATCCATCAAGATATTGCAACTCATTAAGGGGATCGAAGCTGCCCTACTACATTATTGTCTAGCACACTACTGCTAAGTGAAGAGCAATTGCCCCTAAATGCATAATGATAAGATACTTGTACTTATAAGGAGATATAAGATTTACAACTGAGTGATCAAGAAGATTATATGAAATAAGGCTTAAGTCAATGCCTACCATAAGCGATATAGTAACTTTTAAAGATTAGCGTGCTACAACGCAACATTAGGTCCTCAATGGTGTTATGAAGGAATAAGGTGCATCAAGACTTGTCGACTTGCCCCTTCTCCACATGTCAATAACCGAGGGAGGGAAATTATAAATGGATGCAGTATATGAAGAGGTTATTCTTGTGTAATGATGATCATCACTTCTAATATTTTCTTTAGACGATACTCTTTATGCATGGTATTCGATGTGCACATGTTCACAAGGCTTAATGCACGTGCACTCATGATGCTTGAAGAGCATGTACAGACAAGGCTTAATGCATACGCAGCACTCAACATATGAGTACTCCTAATGTTTGATACACAATACTGATTTACTACGTCCCCCTTTGCTTGATTTTAAGGATAACATTATTAGAGTTATTCAACACATGAGACTACTCCTGTACAATGCCATGTTGCCTCCTCCTATTAATTCTTGAAAGTAGCAACAATGCCTACATGTAGCTACTACCCTTTACGTGAGGAGGAAGGAGAGATTACATGCGAAAACCAAGGAAAGTAAATGAGTTAGTAAAGTGAAGTCTAAATGGGATAGAAATTGTACAGGTATGCAAGTGGGAAATTGAAAAAAAAAAAATGACAAAGGCAGTACAAGGAATGAAGCCTTATTAAGGACTCATGTTTAACTCGAAGATTTGGCTTACCCATGTTCATATCATAGGACTCGTACTCAACTCACATGTTGAACTCATTTACAGTAATATATTTACCTAATGTGCACTCATGTTCAAACCCCACATCATGAACAAAACTTACATCTGGATTAAGCCTCACGTCATGTTCAACTCTTATGTTCACTCATGTTTAATTCATATGTTCAAGCACAAGTATTCAACTTAGAAGACTAATGTTCAACGCCTTATGTTCAACTCGTGTACTAAGACCTCATACTACATTTATTGCTTACATCATGTTGAAGCCTTACGTTGTGTTCAAGAGTTATGTAGTTTTCAAGACTCATGCCGTGGTCTAACCTCACGTCAAGTTCATGCCCAACGTCGTGTTTAGGCCTTATGTCAAGTTCAAGCCTTGTATCGTATCATGCTCAACATTCGTGATATGTTTAAGATTCATTTCATATTCAAAGTTCATGTTATATTCACAAATTATGTCGTATTGAAGACTTACGTTAAGTTCAAGGCTCGTGATTACGACTCATGCTCACTCATACTCAACTCTAAAATTCAAGACTGGTGTTTGCTCTCATATTCAATGCTCAAGTACAATCTTTATGTTCACTCATTATCAAGACTTATATGTTAAGGCTCATGCTCAAGTCATATTTAGTTTACAAGCCAAGGGTGTCATTTCAATTCATATACACACTCATACGTGCTCTCGCTCAGGGTTTATATTCAATTCACATGCTATGCTAACTTAAAACTTTCATGTCCATTTCACGTAATTCAACTCACAACTACTCATGTTAAAGGTGGTCATGTTCATTTCAAACTTTTAATCCACATGTGCTCATGTTAAAGAGGTTTGAAGCTCATGTTTAGTTCCCATGTTAAGTTTACATTCTAGGCTCATGTTTAGTTAACATGTTCAAGGCTCGCATCACGTCATATTTAAGGCTCCATCATGCTATGTTCAAAGACTTACATCATGTTCAAAGACTTCCATCATGCTATGCTTAAGTCACATCATGTTCAAGATTCATGTTCAAGACTCATATTTTATTAATGCCTCATGTTTAGTTCATCTCATATGTAAGGCTCACGCTCGCCTCTCATCTGCTCGTATTTGCATGGCCTTACAAGTTGAGATTCATGTTCAATTCATATTATAAGTTACAATTGGCTTTATGGAGGTTACAAAACGAGCCCACATATGACCTAAGCATTATACCTCTTCACTATCACCTGTCAATGAAGATCGTTACTCAAGTCACAACCACAGACTTTTAACGCTCGGTTGGTAGTCGTAGTTCAGGTGATAAAGAGTTTACCCTCTTTAAACCATGCCGATTTGCTAACTGTTGCTAGTTCAAGATGTGGTCCTTAAGTTATGATTGCATACTTTTGATCCTCAATTGCAAGTAGCTACAGTCTGGGTAATGAAAATATCCTCAATTACTATCCATCTCTCTTTAAACCATGCCGATTTGCTAACTGTTGCTAGTTCAAGATGTGGTCCTCAAGTTATGATTGCATACTTTTGATCCTCAATTGCAAGTAGCTACAGTCTGGGTAATGAAAATATCCTCTTTAAACCAAACTCTCAAATGTTGGTTATGCTACCTACAAAGATGGATAGTAAGAAAGTGTTAGTTTCATAAAAAAAAAAAAAAAAAGGTTTGGAAGAGGAAATAAGGATATAAGAATGATTTAGACTAGATCTTTATTATTGCAATAAGTGAAAAAAAAAAATGGGGTGACTTAAGAATAGGGTCCACAGGACTTTTGCTTCACATGAACTAGATTTTACCAGCCACATCATCAATGTTTTCTGTTGTGCTTAAGGTCTAAAGAATAGTGAAGGATCTAAGGATGGAAGTTAAAAAACAACATGATAGAAGGAGATGAAAGTTGACTTGAAAACATTATCCTACCTATAAAATACAAGGAAGCAAGACAATTTAGTGTAATTATTATCAACAAGGTGAATTGCACATTCAAATTCTGGAATGATCAAACTGTGTTTAAGCTTTTATGCACCATATGTAATAGGGCAAGAGAGAAATCAAATAATGTATTGAAGCATCGGTGAAGATTATTATTAATACATCTATAGAGCCTAACACATGTTTAACATTTTAAAGGTAGCATAGAGGATAATTTGGGGCATGTCCAAATTATACATGCAAGGGAATTTCATGACTTAGCTTTAGGAAGATTGTGGAGGATGGCAAACTAACTTGATTAGGCTTAAGATCGAAGGAAACAACTACTCCAGTGATCTCAGTTATCCTCTTGTAATGCCAATAAGGAATTGGTTTTCCTTAAGTATGATATTAATAAAACACAAGTATATTTTACTATAGGAGAAACAAAATTACCTCTAAAATGTAATGAGCAACCCATAGTTCATCACCAACTGAGATTCCTACAGTAGGACCGACTTGGAACTCCTACTAAATTATGGATAAACTTTTAAGATTGGGACAAGTGAAGAGAAATAGCTATGTAAAAACTTCAGGGGTGGAAAGTAAAAGCAAAAAGAAAAGGAATTCTGCTACCTGGCTTAGCGTCACTTCCCTATTGATATCACTACTATTAACACCCTTTGCTATACAATGGGGGAAAGAATGAAGGAACACAAATTATGGATGAGTAGTGGAGATTTAGATACAAAAAAATATCATAAAAATCTTCCCTAACAAATCACGTAGCTAATGATGATCTCAAATCTTCTATTTTGTTTATGCAGCATATGCAATCAAGACATAGGAAGGAATATATTGAATCACTCAATCTTTTAATCTCAAATCCCTTAGCATCAATGTGAGACCTCAAATTTAGGATTTTCCACTTAAAATTTTTCCACTTACAAGAATGTAGAGACAATATGTATGACCACCAATTTAGCAATAGTCCAATTTAGCAATAATCTATGAAAAGCTTTTGAAAAGTTGAGGGCCACAATGCTTGTGGTTAATTATGTATGGTGAAGGAGGAAATAAAGATGGAGAATTTGAAATTAGTTTACTCTTAGGATTAAAATAGAGAGTGTATGTTAACTAAGGCTGCTAAACTTTCTTTTCAAGTGTTGGTAACTATGTCACCACTCTAGCTTTAGATTAGATATTGGCTTCGGATTAAGAGGAGGCTTTGGCCAATTAATTGGAGATCAACCCCCTATATGAATTATCAGTCTAGCATCAGTTTATGTTCCAGCTATGATAAGACAAAGTTTGGTCCTCACAATTCTTCAAGTCATCCTAACATCACCACTAATGCTTCAAGTTCATGAATCCATCCCATTATGTTGAAGTACTACACTCTATCTAAGCGATATTAAAAAGTTCAAAGCTAATTTGAGTGCCTCCATTGCAGCTAGTGAAAAAAAAAAAAAAAAAGGTTAGAACTAATAGTTATTTAAAATACATATAATATCACATGTTGATTGAGGCATAACAATTCCTATGTTAAGACGAACACAATATTTTTTTGGATTCAAGGCCGCATCTTTCTCCTTTAAGTTAGATGATCAAAACTCTTCCCAAAATCTCTTAAACTCCAATTTTGGCTTATGTTTATCTCTTAAAGAAGAGGGAACAAAGTCATGGCATATTGGGATAGAAACATTGGGAACAAACATGACGAAACAAGTAAGGAAATTTATAGGAACAAAGCTGCAAATTTTATAGTATTTTAAAATGAAAAATGTACCACTTTCTTCAAGTCTCAAGTGGTCGTCACTAGCCTCTAATAGCTATGAACTCCACTTTAGCTATAGTCCCCACAAGTCTCCAAGTTTAATTGGCTTCAACATGAAACTCAAGTAAAAAACCTATTGTTGCATCAGTAGAACATGAAGTGTTTTAAAAAGAAAAGAGAAAAGGGAAAGAAGAAGCAAGAAAACTTAGGCTTACTCACTCCATTCACCGTCGATAGATGAAGAAAGAAAAGCTTAAAGGACTTATTTTCTTTGATTTAAGTTGCTCTGTCCTCTAATGTTGTTTACTTTAGGGATAGTAAAAGAAAAGTAATTGGACACTTGTCAAGCTCTTAGTGGAGACAGGGAAGTAAAGAAGTATTTATGTCTACTGAGACATATTTCTCTTCAATGACTTATAATTAATGAAAACATGGGCTTGCAACTTATTGAATAAATGAACTTTCAAGTGTTAAGGGATAGGCTTCATTCCATGCTCCCAACACAGCTGACTCATATTTTTTTTCAATATCCTATTTACTTCGCCTATTGGATAATGTATATGCTATCTACAGTAGATGGCTTACTAGAACGTAAACTATTCCTTTCATTTATCACTTCATCGACTGGACGTATGATTTGAAGATGAGGGCATGAGATTGAGTTGTCGCCTTGGTAGAATGAGGCGCAAGGTTTCGCTAATACAAGTTGTTACATTCTGAGCTGGGCTATAATTATTTAAAAAAAGTATAGGCTCAACATGGAAAGAATGAAGGTCGGTACTTGATAAGAACATTCTCTTAAAATATATATATATTTTTTAAGGAATTTTCTAAATAGTGGGACCGTCATACTTACCAGTTGGAGCACAACAAATAAATTTTGGTTAACACAAAGCATTTATATAATATGTGGAGACCTTACAAGAAGAATGCTCTTATATGAGAAGAAAATCAATGAAACATTAACACATGGAGTCAGCCCAATGAGATTGCTAATGTGAACTTAGTGTATAAATTCAACTTAATGGAACCAGCAACTCATGGATAGAATCGAAGAAACAAATTAGCTCAAGAGGAGATAGCTTAAAGAAGATTTATTTCAGAGTGTTATCTTGGGGGCAATCTGCAACTCAATCCAACTAAGGCATCATACACAATTAAGAGGTGTCACGAACTTGCATACTAAGACAATTCTCAAATTAATCTAACAGTAACGCAACTGTTTAATAGCGTACACGCCCCTGAGTCATCTAAAAGGCTCACTTAGTGCCCAAACCTCTTCGACTTTGTTTGATGGACTTTGGTCAAGGGGCAAAATGTAGAGGGCCAAATTTAACATTGGACTTTAAGCCCATTGATTAAATGGGTTTAACTCCTTAGACTAAGGTGATAAGGCCTGAAGAGCTAAGCCTATAAATTATCAGGATGATCAAGGAAGATTTGGCATAGTGAGCTTGGAATAAAGCCTGTTAGATTGGTCTGTCCAATCCAACCTTTCTTAATTTGTCTCATATTAAAATAATAAATAAAGTCTTTATTTGGGCTTAAACCTATGAAAATAGCTCACTTGACATCCATTGATAAAAGGCTTCAATCTTAACCATTGATTACTATCATAATCTGATGGATGTGATCAACTATCATTTTTTATAAATATCCTACTCACATCCTCATTTGGATAAGAGAAAAACCCCCCATTAACATCATTACTTTGCCAGAACCTCATCTCAAAGATCAAACACTTAAACACCTTTGGATCTTTACTCTATTTGATAAGAATTAACCCCCTAAACTAATTACAAGAAGCTGAGCTAGAGGACTTCAAGGGCTCGTACAAAAAAATTAGCTCTAAGCCATAGCCAAGATAAGGACTCTTTTTTTTATCTGACCTCCTACCGACCTGTCACTCAGATCCTTACGTATGTCCAATATGCTCTTGCCCAGCTGCGAAGTCTTAATCCAAAAGGTAACCCAGGAAAGGTTGGCTGTGCCGAGCTCTCCAATCGACCATTGGCACCTGACTCCAATTCAGCTAACTTCCTAACCAAACTAATTGGCTCTCGACCTGATCTAGATCGAAATAACCCTTAACTACCAACACTTCCTATTTTTGCCTATGTTGTATCATACTCCTAACGTCCAGCCATCAAGCGATACATGTCTTCTAACACAACATTACAGAATCATTCTTTCTCTTTTGTACTGAATATTCTTTGTCCTTTTACCCCTTTTTAGTATGATTCTTGTAACACGATTGTAAAATACCCTTTTTGTTTTTTCATACATGTAAAATAACCCTAGTAGACAAGTATATAAACCCTCACTTTCCTTATACGTAGAATCATATCCTTTTTAATACAGAAATCACTCATTTGAGTAACCTTAGTGTTCTTATTATTCAACTCTTATTTATTCCTTTTAGCAAGGAGTAGTAGCGAATGACCCTTTAATTCGGACCAGTGTATCATATCCGAAAAATTGTAGGCCAAGTAGGATCAAATGGTGAGTTATATCCATTCAGTAACTGCCCGAACTTTCCTAACCTTTTTCTTGTTTCTTTTTGGTTCGCTTCGTTGTGATATCTCTCCATGTGTTCAACCCCAGAGATGCATTAACTTCGTTGGTATTAGAGCACAGTTCTACAAGGGAGTTTGAAGTTACAGTGAAGTTTTGGATCGTTTTACTATTAGTGGCTCATGTGTTCCTTCTATAGCTATTGTAGTATGCTTGAGCGTTCATAAGTGTGGTTTTTTTTATACTCTGTTTTCCATTGTGACAACAGAGCAAGTTTGTCTTTATTCTGTTTAAGTAACTTTAAGGGACTAAAGTTGTTAACAGTTTGTTAATCTGTTCGAAGAGGTATTATGGTATGTCAGATTCAAGTATTCAGGGAGTTATTGGGGACGAGGGCAATGGTGCTCAACCTGGTTGTGGTCATAATGGGAGTAACACCTTAAGGTCAGTTGATGATAAACTTGATAGACTCATAAACCTTGTTGAGAGTTTAGTCACTGCAATACAAGTTAACAAACAACAACCTTAAGGTGTACAACCACAAAACCCACAAGAAAGCGCCCCTGAGAGACACTATGGCCAAGTCAATCAAACTAATCGCCCAATTCGACCTCCTCAAGCTTAAGGAGCTACTAAGTAAAGACTAGAGTTAAAGGAGATTATGGAGGATGATGAAGAGCTAGATGTTGAAAGGTTTGGTGAAGAAGAAGAAGTTGATTATTACCAAACACAAGGACCAAGATGCTAAGTTCCTCGAGGGCTAGACAATGTTAAGGTGCAAATCCCACCCTCTGGTAGAAGTGGAGATACAAATGAATACTTAAAGTAGGAAGAGAAGGTTGAGAAGGTATTTGAACGTTATAGGTATGAGGATGTAGTCAAAGTCCAAATTGCTGCATTGGTGTTTACTAAGTATGCCACCATATGGTGGAAGAATCTGAATGCCACCAAAGCAAGAGATGGAAGATGAGCTATTAGGACTTGGGATGAGATGAAATGGTTGTTAAGAGGCAGATTTGTGCCTAAGACTTACCTACAAGATACATTCGTAAAGTTGCAAGAGCTTTGCCAAGGAAGCCAATCTATTGATGACTACGTACGAGAGTTCTAGATGTTAATGATTCGAGCTGACGTAGAAGAGCTAGAGGCCCATACCGTGTCGAGGTTCATTCATGGGCTCAAGTATGAGATTTACAATGTTGTGGAAGTATAGAGGTTTAATGTGTTCGAAGAGGCCATCAAGTAGCGTAGAGGGTCGAAAGGTAGAGGAAAAGTGTTCCAAGCCAACTTGGGCCAACATTCTTGTAAGTCCCAGTACCACGCTGACTTGTACAAGCCAAGCCAAGAAGGCCACATAAGGCCGAGGAGAGGAATGGTTGATCTAAAGACAGCCGAGGAAACTAATAGGGCCGAGCCGATCATCTAGGCCAAACCGAAGGTAAGCCGACCCAGAAGATGTATGAAAAAGGTTAGACCTCTGGACGGAAGACTAGTGAGGTAAAGTGCTTTAAATGCTTAAGCTTCGGACAAATGGCTACTAAATGCCCAAACTGACTCGTCGTGGCACTTTAAAGAGATGTAGTAGATAGCTCCGATGAGAGTGAGCCTAAGAAAGATGCTAGAAAACCCGAGGTTGAAGAGGAAGAGGAAACCTATGTCTATGCTAACCAGAGAGAAGTGATGATCCTCGTCCTGAAGTGAGTAATGAGTTCTTTGTCAAGCTTTGATGAGGAACAGAGGGAAAATCTATTCCATACCAAGTATACCATTAGAGGCCAATTATGTACAATCATAGTAGACAAAGGAAGTTGTACAAATGTTGTTGCACAATCCCTTATGCAAAGGTTAAGTCTACCGACCTCAAAGCATCCTCACCTTATAAGTTGCATTAGCTTCATGATAAGGTTGCTTTGCAAGTAACTGAACAAGTGACCATGCCATTTAGTATTAGAAATGTATACCAGGATGAAGTAGTGTGCAACCGACGTGATATGTATTTCTAGGTACTTTACACTTGCTACTTAGATGACCCTGGTTATTTGACCAACGT
Organism: Lumnitzera littorea; assembly: GCA_024138015.1. Lineage (NCBI taxonomy): Eukaryota > Viridiplantae > Streptophyta > Magnoliopsida > Myrtales > Combretaceae > Lumnitzera > Lumnitzera littorea. The sequence continues at coordinate 38,977,150 of JAMXBB010000010.1, forward strand.
GTTATGCACAATGAGTATAAGAATACCTATGCCTTTTTCAAAGATGGAAGGAGGATAGTGTTGTAACCCCTAACCCCATCCCAAGTAAATGAAACCCATAATCAGCTTACCCAAGCTAGCAAGAAAAAGGCCCTAATGATAAGCCGTAGGGAGCTTCAATCTATTAAGAAGACTGATGAACCAATGTTCTTGTTGGTTAGACAATTGATGGAGATGAGGGAATTACAGGAAGTCCCAAAATAAATCTAATGCTTGCTAAATGAGTTTTCTGACCTATTTCCAGAAGAACTACCTAAAGGACTACCACCAGTCCGAAGGGTAGAGCACTATATTGATCTATAGCCGGGTACTACTCTACTTAACTGACCTACATATAAGATGAACCCTAAGCTGGTTGCCAAGCTGAAAAGACAGGAGGACAAACTCATTGAGAGAGGATATATGAAAGAGAGTATGAGCCCTTGTGTTGTACCAACTCTACTCATTCCAAAGAAGGATGGTTCATGGTACATGTGCATTGATAGCTGAGCGATCAACTAAATTACTGTCAAGTACAGATACCCGATACCGAGGCTCAATGACATGTTAGATGAGCTTCATGGTGTAAAGATATTTTCAAAGGTTGATCTGCAGAGTGGCTACAACCAAATTCGCATGAAGCCGAACAATGAATGGAAGACTGCTTTTAAGACTAAGCATGAGCTCTACGAATGGTTGGTTATGCCATTCGAACTTACTAATGCACCGAGTACATTCATGAGGTTAATGAACCATATGTTATACCTTTTTCTTGGAAGATGTGTGGTCATGTACTTCGATGACATACTGGTATATAGTGCCAACATAAACAACCATATTCAATATCTTCACAAAGTATTTGGCATTCTACGAGCTGAAAAATTGTTTGGGAATGTGAAGAAGTGTACATTCTACTAAAATGAGGTGGTTTTCCTAGGGTTTGCAGTGTTAGGGGAAGTAATCCGAGCAAATGAGAAGAAGATCCAATTTGTTCTGGAATGGCTAATGCCGAAGAATGTCACTGAAGTTCAAAGTTTTCATGGCCTAGCTTCTTTCTATAGGCGATTTATTAAGGACTTCAGCATAATAGCCACCCTATTAACTGAGCTAACAAAGAAAAATGAAGGGTTCAAGTAGAACAACCAAGCTAAGCAAAGCTTTAGGGAGATCAAGGAGAAGCTGATCTCGACACCTGTCCTTTCACTACTAGATTTTGACAAGCCCTTTGAATTGGAATGCGATGCATCAGGAGTGGGAATTGGTGCCATCCTAATGTAAAAGCGATAACCTATCACCTTCCACAGTGAGAAACTTAGTGGCCTTACCCTGAACTATTTCGTGTATGAGAAGGAGTTGTGCTCCCTTTTCTGAGTCCTCACTGTTTGGTAACACTACCTATTACCACAAGAGTTTGTTATTTACATTGACCACGAATCATTGAAGCATTAGAATAAACTCTCCAAGAGGCAAGCTAAGTGGTTAGAATCCATGGAAGGGTTATCGTACATCATTTGACATAAGAAGGGGAGTGAAAATGTGGTCGCCAACGTTTTGTCACGACAACAAACTTTGTTGACTACTTTGCAAACAAAATTATTGGGATTCTCACTCATTATGAAGCAGTATGATATGACCTTTACTTTGGTTCCGTTGATGAATAATGCCGAAAAAGGGTAGTTGTTGGAGGATATTATCTTAAGGATAGTTATCTGTTCAAGGACCACAGGCTATGTATTACAAACTGCTCCATATGTAAGCTACTGATCAGCGAAGCCTACAACAGAGGACTATCAAGTCATTTTGGGGAGGTCAAGACAGCCAATCTATTAAAAGAGAACTTTTGCTGACCAGGTTTAGCCAAGGATATCTATAAGGTAGTTGGTAGTTGTGAAGTATGTTAGCGTGATAAGAGGAAGAGAAAACCCCATAAAGAGTATATGCCTCTACCAATGCTAACCTTACCTTAGGCCAACCTCAGCATGGACCTTGTCCTAGAGTTACCCCAGACATCCCGAGGGAAAGATTCCATTTTTGTTGTAGTAAACTATTTCAACAAGATGGCACACTTCATTCCATGCCATCAAACTAACGATGCTCTATATATTACTGATGTATTTTTGCAAGAGATTGTCTGACTACACAAAGTACTGAAAAGTATAGTCTCGAATCAAGACATAAAATTCTTGAGCTATTTTTGGAAGACCTTTTAGAGAAAACTTGGAACCAAACTCGTATTTAGCTCCAATAGCCACCTTTAAACTGATGACTAGACTAAAGTGGTAAATAGGATACTAGGAAATCTACTCAGAGTTGTTGTGGGAAAGAACTTGAGAGATTGGGATCTGTGCCTACTAGTTATAGAGTTCACATACAACCGAACTGTCCATAGCACTACTAGGAAGACCCCATTCAAAGTCGTCTATGGCCTTAACCCTACCATTCCCCTGGATATGATCGATACCCTAGCAATTACTAAAGAGAGTCAATCCAAAGTGGATCGAGCCCAAGAATTACATGAGCTACACCAATCTGTCATGAAGAAGATTGCCAAGTTCAATCAGAGACAACAAGAGATTGGCAACCGAGGCTACTAAAATTTTTCTTTCCAATCAGGAGACCTAGTATGGATACATCTCAGCCAAGAATGATTCTCGCACTTAAGACAAAACAAACTATCTCCCCAAGCTGATGGTCCATTCAAACTCTTGAAGAAGATTAACCACAACACTTACCAAATCAAGTTACCTGATGACTATGGTGTTTCCTCTACCTTCAATGTGTCCGATTTAATTTCCCACCAACCAACCAAAGAAGACCTTACGAGCACCCCAGAAGAATAAGCAAAAACCGCTTCAGATTTGAGGATAAATCTTTTCGACCCTTAAGTAGATGATAGGAATCAACCCTTTGGACTGATCATAAGAAGCTAAGCTAAAGGACTTCAAGGGCTCACACGAAAAATACTAACTCTAAGCCATAGCCGGGATGGGAGCTCCTTTGCTAACCTTTTTCTTGTTTCTTTTTTGTTCGCTTTGTTATAGTGCCTCTCCGTATGTTCGATCCTAGAGACGCATCACTATTCTTCATGAATATTAAAGTTTAATGCTATTGCACTCCCCCACCTGTCACTATACGTATTAGAGTCTCATCAAGATTGCCTACTCTTCTTCCCTACACTTTTCTCTTAATCATCTTACGCCACTCACTCAAGTCATTTCCCTAGTCACATATAGCGCGACTTCTCACACAGCACATATGTGACCCTTGCATCGTACCCATACCCCCACAAAAGGTATAATTTTAAGAACTTTGAATTATTTAGACTCAAATAATAGCTCAAAGGTTATTTTGTTAAAAGACCTTAAATTAAGTAGAATTAGTAGCTGACTCAAAAGGTAATGAAGAAGGTATTTGGAATGAAAATATGTGATTGTGAACACTCAAAAGCTACTTCAAAGGATATTTCATGAGTAGTCTTGAGTACTTATCAGACTTAAGGGTTAATCTAGCTATAAATCTTAACTCCAATGTGACCCAAAGGATGACTTAGAAGCTCTCTAGTCTAAAACCTTCAAGGGTGACCTAACTGAGAGCTTAGCTTAGAGGGTTTCAAAGGTAAAATTCATCTATGCAACAATTCTAACTCCCTCTACTTATGTATACATAACCGATTAATTGAATTCCAAATGAATCTAATTCTTATGAAAATGAAAAAATTAATGGTATTTCATGCCTTATATAGTAGTTAAAATAAATAATTGAATAAACGTATGGGGATTCTTAAAGGGGGACAAGTTGAACAACCAAGTTAGCAGGCAACCAAATTCTAGATAAGTGGCATTAGTGCTTCATTACACTTTGAAGTACTATTTCAAAATACTTAGAGGCCTTAGTATGTATTTGTTTGTACTTGTAATTTAGTTGACTATGCGTATGCAATGTATGTGCTTGAATATTGCTTTACTATTATGGAATGCTAAATTCTATGTATTGCTTGATTTATGCTTACCGCTTGACTAGATGGTTTGAAATTGATTGATCACCTAAAAAATAATCTAACCTAAACCCAGCTTAATCTCTAACCTTACATACATCACAACCCATTAAAAGAAATGACTAGGATTCTCAAGCCAAACACAAACCCTTAGATAAGGATAGCTGAAATTTCTTCACCCTTAGTTGAACTAAATGATAAGAGAGAAGGTCGTAGTAATGTTGGTGATAATGGTTCAAAGGTAGTCTCAAGCAGAGGGTGTTCTCCATTGCATAAACCCTGATTTAGTTCCGATTCATGCGTGAAACATCAAACTCCTCAACCTAGATTAAAGGAGGCACAATTCCTCTAATCTCATGACAAATCAAACAAGGTCATGTGATGGCATTTGCTTGAACACACATTGCATCTAACTAAAACCTCTTGAAAACCCTAGTTACTTCATGTTAAATACATACTTCTATCTCCATCCTACTTATTTAGCAAATCGTCACTCATTCCCTTATAATGTATTTTTCAAGTCTATAGTGGATTTACTAGCACAACACCCAAAAACCAGAATTTAGCAAATGGGGCTAGGGAGTGAAGATCAAGAAGAATTGGCTAGATTTATACTCTTATTATTGACTCTTTTCTAACTTTTAAGAAAATACATGGATCTCTTCAAATGGCTTAATAGTGTTTAATCTTTTAGTTTGTATAGTAATTAACATATACTTGTAGCTTTTACAACTGCTCTTCTAAAAAGTTAAAACACAAGCTTGTCTTAATTGTTATTTTAAAGGATTATTCCAAAGGTTTATATCAAACAAGTATCGAATCAGATATTTCAAAGTGATTGAGGTAAGTACACCTAGTATGGGTTAGGTCTACGATAGCAATTGTAAAGCCAACTTTTACCTTATGATAGTTCACACGGTAGGATTGTTACAAATCTACCTTTTCGAGGCATAACAACGTATACAAATGTTAAAATAAATTCAAGAATAATTTAAGTTATAGATAGTTTTCTAACAACTTGCTAAAGCCATTATAGATTAACACCTATTCCCCAATTGAATGGATCAAAATAGATTTCCCCTTCTCCTAATTATTGTAATGTAATAGTTTCCAAAAAAAAAAAAACTCTAATAAATTCTAAATCGGTGGATAGTAAAAATATAAGAAAACACATTAATGTGGCAAAGTAAATGTTGTCTCTTAATAGCAATTCAAAATGACATTAAAATAAACATAGAATATATTTTTACACATTCTCATGAACCTTTATTTTCTCTAAAATAGCAATCTTTACTTTTTTAGGTGCTTTTAGCCAAAATGAAATCATCCCAAATAATTCATTTTTTATTAGCCTTGTAATTCCTACCTTTTGTACACAACATTTGTCACATGACAAATTATATATTGAGGTGTTTGGAGGAGGTTATCACTTAAACTTTGAATTGCTTCTTTTCTTATATTTGTAACTTACTTTTTTTTTTTTTCTTTTTTCTGATAATGGGATTTTTCATTAGCAAAAGAGAACACAAATATTATCAGAGCCAACCTCCTACTATAGGTAGATAATTTGAGTTTAGCCTTGGTTAGAGAAGAGGTCTTATGAGGGCTGGGAATGTCATCAAGGTGATGACTCCTTGCATGCTTATTGCATGACCTATAGGTAAAGGGTAGCCTAGGTCGTATACTAAAAAGGGGGGAAGAACTAAGCCTAATTGTAAGCTCTCATGACAATAACGTCACGTGTTTAAGAGAAGAAAAAAAAAGAGGGGGGAGAGGGGGTCAACATAGATTGTAGGAGAGATTTATATTAGTTTATAAAATCATGGTGATAAATACCTTATTAATACAAGCTTGAAACTTTAAGGCTAAGTAGTTGAATGAGCCTATAAGTATTTGTCAGCTTAGTTATTCACCACTTTTGGCTTGGATGTTATAAGTACAATAATCATAACTACTAGCTCAATCTACCCCTTAGCAATTAGTCTCCTTAGCCTATTTATCTATAATTTTCCTACCCTTACAAAAGTCCCTTAAAATAAGAATAGATAAAAACCCAGGAATAAAGTCCTCAAAAAAGGGGTTTTCATGAGTTTGTTTTCCTTTCTTAGCCAATGCAATTGCTACTTGGTTCTTCTTATGGCCATACTTATAAAATTTAACCATATCAAAAAGGGAAATGAGGTTTATGCATTCAAAAAGTGATCGATATCACAAATCCGTATCTATGTTTTTGTTGCACAACTAGTCAATCGCTTATTGTGAATCAACTTCAATGATGACTCTTCATTTTCCCACCCTCCTTCCCAAATCTAGCATATATTTGATCAACCATTGTTCAACTTCTAATTGAGAGATGTTAGCCATATGTTTATATAGGCCACCCATAACTTTACCTTATCATTTTGGCAAATAACTCCAATTCTTTCTTCCTTTTCATATTGGCTACACTCTGCACTACAATTAATTTTTATCCATCCTATTCCTAGCTTTTTACCAAACCTGTTCAAACTTATTTCGATTTGACGTTAGCTCTCTTGTCTTTAAAGTGCCCACCATTCTTTAACCTTAGCACACAATTGTCTAAACCAATTTTCTACTCTCTCCATCGAGTTAGATACTCTTTAGTTATGTTCCCAACAAACGCCCCTCAAAGCAAAGAGTATAAGTGGTCAGATCGAGTTACTTTTCATTTACTTGTTTTAATGTTTCCATTATATATTTTTCCTTAGTCAATCTCTTTTTTCTTTGTTATCCCAAAGTTATGGTTTTATAATCATACCCAATTTTAACTAAATCTCTTTATGTCACAACCTAGAAATAAGTACCATATTGTTTCTTCCTTCTTCATATCGGACATTCGGGGTGGTTTGAATTCCCTACTTTTTTTTTTTTTTAGTTGTCTTTTGTTAGCAATCCATTATGTAGAATTCTCCATAGCAGAAACTATACATGTAGGATTGTTGGGGTTCTCTAAACCCAATGTCATTTCTACTCATTTACCTCTAGTACATCCTCCTCATCTAAGGCCTTGTATGTAAATTTGATAGAAATTTCTTCATTTATTTCAAACGATTGTGTTCAACATTTACTACCTCCATATTATCATCCAAGGATGTTATCTAAGCCATTGTTAAATCTCCTAATCAATAGGGTAGCCTATGATATCTTCCCTCTATTTCCCCATACATTCCCATCTTCTTTTATTAAGATCCTCTTGTCTATTTGTTCAGGGGTCCATATAACTAGCTCTCAACACTTACTTTCATAGTCCATCCATATCTTTCCAAAAGGAAGTATTTTTCCCATTCTTTAATTTAATTTTTTATTTCTTTTGAACCTCATTCATGGCTTCTTTTAACTGTTGGAAAATTTTTGATCTTATCTTTCTCCTATCATTCTTATCCATCAATTTATATATTTGATTTAACAGGTTAATCCATCATGTATTTTTCTTCTCGATCATCTTAGTTAGTTTTGCAAAATTTATCTTGTTTCTTTTCTTAATGTCAAATAAGCCCAATCCTTCCTCCTCTTTATTTTTCTTAATGTTTTCTCACTCAATTCAACACATCTTTTGGTTTCCTTCCATTGTACCCAAAAGAAAATTATGATGAACCTTTTCTAGCTTATTTGTAGCTCATTTCAAAAAGGGATTGCTTATGGGTAGTAGTTGAAAATGTTCTCCAATACTGATGTGGATAAGAGGTTTTATCTTACCATATTTAATGAAATTCTTTTACATTTTAGCAACTTTCTATGTGTTTTTTCAAGGATGAAATTCATGTCATTTCTCATCAATTTACCACCCTCTTTTATTAGTATTCCCAAATACTTTCTTATATCTGCATTTCATCTGGTTCTAAATATGCTACAAATTTTTTCTTTTAGCTCCTTTTCGTGTTTCTAGAGAAAAGAATATACAATTTTTCATAGTTGACCTTTTGCCCTAATAGTATACCAAAATACTCCATTAGTTTTTATTGAGGTTCGAAATACACAATTTGCAAAAAAATTGTTAATTTTACATGAAATTGGAGTTTATGCATAAAATGGACCAACTTGTGTAAAACTACAAAAAACTACAGAAAAAAATATAAAATTGAAATGAACTTTGCTAATTTTATATCCTATGGTCTAGATTACAATGAACGAAGGAAATTTCTAGTGCAGATCGAGTGACTAGACATTTTGTAACCATAAAAGAAGTATAGGATATCATTACCCACTGCTACATAGAACTTACTTTGGGGTGGGGGGGTGCGGTGGGCATTTTTATGCTTATCGTACAGCGCAAAGATCTAGTAATGCGATTTCTATTGGCCCACTACTTTTGTTGATTGCAAGGAGTATGTGATGCAATGATTAAGATGTCAAGAGATAGGTAGCGTATCAAGGCAAAATAAAATACCACAACAAGGGATCCTTGTTATTAAAATTTTTATGTTTAGGGAATATATTTCATGAGACCATTCCTTATATTAATGTCTAATAAATATATTCTAGTAGCAGTGGACTATGTTTCAAAGTAAGTAGAAACAGCCACCTCACCTACTAACAACTCTCAAAATGTCCTCAAGTTTCTTAAGAAAAACATCTTCACACATTTTGGGATGCCACAAGCTATAATTAGTGATGGGGGAATACATTTCTATAACAAACAAGTTGATAGTTTATTAGCCAAGTATGGGGTTAAACATAAGGTGATATCACCATATCATCCTCAAACAAATGGACAAGTTATACTATCAAACCAAGAGTTATAGCAAATTTTGGAAAAAAACTATCAACACTTCCAGAAAGGATGGGCTTCAAAGTTAGATGATTCATTGTGGACTTATAGAACAGCCTATAAAAACCCCATAAAGATGTCCTCTTATCAAATGGTTTATGGGAAAGCTTGTCACCTCCTAGTTGAAATCGAGCATAAAGCATATTAGGCAATTAAATTCCTAAACTTTGATAAAAATGCAATAAGAGACCATCAAATGCTGTAGTTAGATGAATTAGGAGAGTTTAGGAATTAGGTTTTCGAAAATGCTCGAATCTATAAAGAGAAGATAAAGAGGTGACATGACAAGAAGATACTCCTCAAGAATTTCAAAGTGGGATAGAAAGTTCTATTATAATATGCTTGATTAAGGTTGTTTCCTAGTAAACTTCAATCAAAGTGGATAAGGCTATACACAATAACAGGAATACCACCTCATAGAGCAATCGAGATTAAATGAGAGGAAGGAGAAACTTTCAGAGTAAATGGATACACGATGAAGCCCTTCTTTGAGACAAAAGGAATTGAACTAGTAAAAAGGATTGCTTATTTAGAGGACCCACTATGAAATAACACTAAAAGGCTAAGCCAAAGGCTTAAAAATAGGTGATTGATGGAAGGTAACTCAACCCACCATCTTTTCTTTTCTTTTGATTCAAGTATTGTCTAAGTCTTTTTAATTTCAAAGTCTTTTTAGTTATGTTTCTTTTATGTTATATAGGCACTCATGAATAAATAAAGAAAGAGTTGAATCTAGCAATCTAGAGACATTGTCAACAAGCTTAGAAAGAAACGAAGAATTCAAAACACACCAAGAAATTAAGGGAGTTCTATTACAACTTTTTCTCTTACTTCCCATTGCATATGTATTGAATTATGAAATATATATATCTGAATTAAAGTTAAGGGTAGGAAAGTTAGACATAAAAATTGAAGCTGTGTGATTTCGATTGAGCCTTAATGACTTGATCGAATGCATGATAAATCAATCCTTTCTATGCACCTATAAGTTAGTTTCTTTTTTAAAAGTTGGATCCATTTTCCTTTATGCTTTATGCCTCGATTTTCGAGTATATTATCATTAATAAAGTTTGCATGAACAAAATATCAAGAAATGATTAGGGCTTTATTTTGAAAGAAGTCCCTTGTAAATTAGTCATGAACATTTTTCAAAACTTTGTAATCAATTCATGGCATCTTTACCTTGTTTAGTTATGCTCAATTTGGGTAAGGTTTAGAGGTTTGGAGTTAGGAAAATGTTTTGATTGGGTGTTAGTTTTTTGTGTTTTCAGAAGTTGACATGTATACATATACAATTCTTTTGAGGAATCGAGTGGTCTGTCAATGTTTCATGAACTGAAGTAAGTATTAGATTTTATCTTAACAATCCCTAATCAATGCATAACGAATGCCTAAAAAGAAAAGAAAAGTTGATGAGAATTAGAAAAAATCGTTACATATCAAAAGTATGACCCCATCACAAAAGAAATTGTAGTTGAGAAAAGAAAGAAAGTGATGGAAAATAGAAAAAGGAAGAAAAAAGTTGCAAAACCGAAAAATCAGAAAAGAGAATAATAGGCAAAGTATGAAAGTTATTCTAAAAGTCAAGAAGGCAAAGTAAGGTACAATTTAGTGATCACTCTCTATTTGCATGTCATTACTATACTTAAAAGACCAATAATGGAGAAGCACATATGTAAGTTGATCAATTAATCATCGAGAGCTCTTACTTAGTCTGCAATGTTAGACTTGACTTCAAATTTTATAAGCCTAACCCAAATGAGTAGTTAACTTTTCTAAGCATTGATTCCTAAATTAATTACGCAAACTTTGATTTGTGAGCATTTGATGTAACACAAGTCAAACGATTTTGACATCACTTGTAAGGATTTTGAACCATATTGAGTACATGAAAACTTGAAGCTTTCAATAGTATAGCAAACTGTTGATTATAAGTGAGCATTAAGGAAGTGCATGTTTATCGTATCATTTTATAAAAATTTTGATCTTTTCTCACATGCTTGAGGACAAGCAAGGTTCTAAAGTTGGGGTGGTCATCATGGTTCAAAATACACAATTTTTCCTAACTTTAAAACTTACATTTGTGCATATATTAAGCAAAAACTTGTTAATTTTACGTGAAATCTGAGTTTATGCACAAAATAGACCAACTTGAATAAAATTGCTAAAAATACATGAAAAAGGATTGAATTGAAATGAATTTTACTAATTTTATCTCCTATGTACAAGTGCACGGGGGTTACCATGGTCTTGGTAGCCCCTACTGTTCATTCAAGGAGGCCAAAATGAAGGGTGCTAGTGAATCAAGCCTACCAATCAGTCGAGAGCCTTACTATCAATCGATTGGCATGCCCCAAAGCATCAGGGGCATAACAATCTCTTAGGCAATCAAGCAAAGGAGAAGACAACATAGTGATTAGAAAGTACAGTAATAGACTCACCTATGCCAATCAATCAGTACCATCTACACCGATCAATCGGTAAAAGAAGTTAGGGCTACAATTTTTTGTCTAAAACCCTAATCTCCTTAAACGCCACATTTCATAAAACACATAGGCAACCTGGTACCGATACGTGTCTATCGATCAATCGCTAAACCTTTACAATAATTGATCGGTAGCCCAAAATTATATATTCTTGCATTTGCAACTAGAAATGCCAACCGCAATTAGGTTTTTGGTATTGTTTAGCTTAGATTTGCAAGGTCACTATTTACTCTACTATACTATTGCCTTGTTTATGATATTAAGATAATGTTTTTATGATTTTGATGCACGTTTAAGCTTGTTTATTGAATATTGACCCCCTTCTCTTCATTTAATCTCTTATTCATTGTTCCCATCTTGTTTACTTGTTCTCTAATGGAAGATGCTGCAATATTTTCATCTTTTCTTGCTATCTTTGTTTCTATTATAAGTGTCTAAGTAGTTTTTAGTGGGTTTGTGAAAATGTAGAAGTTATAAATGGTGTAATTTTGTAGTTACAATATGGGTATGTGTATTTAAATGGGATTTGATGATCAATATATCATTTGAACTCTTTGAGGTTCTTGTTAATGAAAATTTCAATAGGTTTTCTTGTGATTATAAGATCGAGAGAAGATTAGTCCTAAGAAGTGCTCTTGAGAGTTAATAGGTTTGCATAATTATGAACTAAGAGGAAATTAGTTGTGTAACTCCCTAATTGAGTCATTAAGTCGGTGAAGTATTGATAAAGAGTTCTTACAGCTGTAAGATCGAGAGGTGATTAGGCGTTCCCCCATTGAATTCACATTACATTATGTAGTTCTACTAGATTAGGATAGGATATGAAACCAAGAGGAGATTGACCCCTTGGTTCCTTGAGCTAAAATATTTAATTCATGGCAAGAATTATGTACGAATTAAATATTGAGCTAATCACGTAAGGAAATGAAACCAAGAGGAGATTTTTCGCTACATAGTTGAGTAAGATTCCCTACCTAAGATTAAGCTCAAGTGAATTTTATTAAAACCTAGTTAAAAACCATCTCTGATATCTTAACAGCATACCCTCACCGCTACTTTAGAAATATGTCACGAGCCCATGACTTTATTGTTCATGTTAATTGTTGCTTTTCACTCGTGTTTTAATTTCAATTGCAATTCTAAATTCTCTCTTTGATTTGCTTAGATTAGAATATTAGGTTAGAATCTAGTACTTAATTGAATCACTTTTCCTTGAGGAATTCAACTTAGTGAATACTTACTAGTATTATTATTGCAGACGATCTGACATACTAGTCAGTTAAGAAAATACTACTTTGAAAATCTCCATTTATAAAGTATCTTAAAATCTATCATTTTTATCAGTGCACCTTGTCGTCGAGTCAACTTTCATCATTTGTTTTGCATTATTCTCTTATGCTTCTCCCATCAACAATACATTGGCAAAAGAAAAAAAAAAGAGGCATGTGCAAGGGTTTTATCCATGTATCATTTTACTAAGCATTTCCATTATGAGGATAAAGAGATACAAAAATAAGGGATCTCCTTGCCTTAGACCTTTGCTAGAGGAGAATTATTCTAGCATAGCCTCATTAAATGGATCTCATATTGTACCTTCGCTAAGTAAGAGCTAATAAGATTTATCTAATTATCTGGGGAATTTAATTTTTTAGGGCATACTAAACAAAGTCCCACTCCATCCTATTGTAGGCTTTTTCAAGGTTGGTTTCACAACCATCCAATTACCTTTTTCCCTTTTTCTTTCCTAAGGAATGAAGAAACTCTTGGAATATAATGATATGATTTCTAACTATCTCCTAGGATGAAACTAGCTTAAACACCGAAGTCTATTTACGATCAATTTACTAACTACTTTATACATTTTTTTACATAAGCTGATGGGTCTAGAATCCTTAATCTTATTAGCTCCTAATACTTTTGGTATCAGCACAACTAAGGTTTATTTAATTCTTTTGGCATGGAGCCCACTAGAAAAAAGAAAAAAAAAATACTTCCCCCTATGTCAAAAACTGTCTCCACTACAATTTCCCAATACTCCTTAAAAAATTCAACATGTAGCTCGTCAACACCAAGAGTCATGTTACTTCTAATGCACCACAATGTCCTATTGATCTCTTCCTTAGAATAATTCTTCAGTAACTACAGTTTGTCCTCTTTAGATAAGGGCCTAAGCTAGTAAGCCCAATTTGGAAGATATAAGCTTACAAAGGTCTCTATAGTGAAAAGGTTAGTGATATTACTTCGAAGCCCTTTAAGTTCTACCCTTAAGACCCTTAACCTGAACTAGACTTTGAGGCCTCTAAGGGCTAGCTAAGTGAATTTTATCATAGCAATTGGCTAATGATGAGTCTAAGCACCTTCATAGCCTGTATATGCACCAACTTTTTGCTCACTCCATCTTCTTTATAATGGTTCAAGCCTCTAAGCCTCTTCCAGAGTGTAATGCCGACCTCATTACCAGGTCAGTTATGACTTCAAAAAACTCAACTAACATCCTAAAGGATTACCTATTTCTTGCCTAAGTTAAAAAGCCTTACCTTGAGCCTTCTATCAACCTCTTCAATAGCTTAAGAAGCAATGCCAATGGTTTGGCCAGTGCTATAGAAGTTGGTTCTGTCTTATTCCGAGACTACTGATTATAACTTACCTATTTGGCCAAATTCTAACCTACTTTAATCTACCAAACTAATTCATAACCCCTCTTCCATATAAATTGGGCATAGAGTACAGCACCAGTAAGCTTCTAGCACATATCCTCATCTTTTCTAAGCATTGTACTATTATACTTTTTGCATTAAATCATTTTTACCCCCTTTTTCCTTGTCCTAAGATAGTTTTAGGACATTTCCACTTTTGTAATTATGTCACACTTAGTTAGTTATAGTATAGATTAAACAGATTATGAGTCTGAATGTTGATCCCACAAGGAACCTAACATGGGAGTAATATCTAATTATTTTTTAGTAGTTATATCCTTAGATTATTCAATTACCTAACTTATATAATGAAAGATTCCTTTAAATAATTAAAGGTGGAAGAGCAAAGATTGCTATAATGAAAAAACTAAAATAACATAAACAAAAATAAAACGCTTAACTAAAAATAATTAGATAAGAAGAATTAAATAAGAACAATAAGATAAGAACAATTAAATAAAAGGAAAGAGAAACATGCTCCTTACTAAATCTTTAATATTGTTTACTAAGTAGTTTTGAGTGACTTATTCAATCTCAGTTGTTATATTAGACTATGGTGATTCCTATTACAAAGTAACTAAACTCATGTCTCTAGGAAATTCTAAACCCTAAAACCTTCTCTACCCAAATCGCTTCTAAATAGAGTGCCGTAAGATCGTATGATGTTCTTGAAGCCTACTATTAGGTTACCCTAATATAGAAAAATTTAACTACTAAACATTTTAATTAGCCAATTTGCCTAATTGTATTAGCCAATCTTATTGCATATCTTCGCTAACTCTACAATAGACTATAGCAATAATTCAATCACTAGTATATTTAATTAAAGTAGATAATAAAAACGATACAATTAGATCACAATATGAAAAATCATATATTGAATTTTATTAATAGAAAGAATTCACCCTAAAACACAGGGTTTAACAACAATTTAGTAAGAACTTAAAATAAAGATATGGCAATAATGTAAAAAAAAAAAAAAAAAAAAAGAACAGAGGAGCTTCGCTGTAATTCTTAACCGTACCAACTTATGCTCAAGAGGTTCTTGCAATCCTAGGTCTAAGTATCTATTTATAAGGAGTGGACCTAGTATTATAAAGAAAACCTAACAAAAATAAAAGATTCTAAGATCATGGCAAGTCCACAGGTAAGGTACATGGCCATGAAGCATGGGCGTATACTTACATTTTCTCTAAAATATTCAAATTTCAATAGAATTGATTGATAAAGGAAATACAGGTAGGAACCACGGCTGTGGTCTTCAACCATGTCTTTTTCTATATTTTGTTTCCCACTAGAAATTCTTCCGCTTCAATCCTTGATCGATGCTTTTTCTTTAGAATTCTCTAAAACTAGATAAAAACTTTCAAAACTCTGTAAAACACTCCTAAAGTCCTTGAAAATGAATTCAATGAATTAAGCTCAAAATACTATAAAATTAATTGGATTAATATCTAAAATAGCATAAAATAACTATAGAAAATCATGTTAAATTCATGTTATCATAACCCTTGTTTTCCCATAAGACTTGCTATAAATGGCCTCTTCTCCTTATAACCGATTTGTTATTCCCTAATATTGAATATTCCCTTCTTGTTTACTTGTGAGTCATCCTCCAAGTTAACACTACACTCTTATCTACCCAACTTGTGGCTAGGGCTAGTGGCAAGTGGACTTCAATTCCTTACTTGTGTATCATATCAAGTGAGGATTGAGTCCGATTGGGTTTTTCTAGTGAGCCATATCCGCGAGATGTTGCATCACAAAGCTATTATACATTCAATTCTATCACTACTTCTTTATTATGAATTACCTATTTTCTCTTGAAAAGCCTTAGTGATTCCTAAGCTCCTAAGTATACTAGGTTAGTGAATTGGTTAACAATCAAATTTTGCACCTCTTTGAGTTCCAAAATCTAATTCCCAATAGAATCAAACAAAGCCTCCTATTGGTTTTTTTTTTTTTTCCTTTTGACCTTCTTTCTACAGTATTAACATGAAAAACCTTATATCCCTTTCCCCATCTAATATTCAATTTGATCTTACTTTTGCCGCCAAAGCTTTTCTTCTTAATTAGGAATAGATTTAAGCTCCTTTTACAAGAATTATTCTCAATCCAAAAGTTTCTATGATGGAGTGTACAAAAGTAGTAGTCTTACATTGTCAATGTTTTCTATGATGTTTCCTTTTTAACATGAATAAGTCTAAAGATGTCCTTATCCCACTTACTTGAGATTGGATAAAGGTCTTTCATTTTGGTATTTAAAGGACGACCAATGCTAAACACTAGCTACAAATTCCATGAAGTCGAAGTGATTTGGTTAGAACCTAAACAACTGCCTTTTTTTTTTCTTTTTGGTCCACCAGCCCCACCCCTACCCCCTACCTCCCCCC